>CM055880.1:28949004-29254004 GCA_029582165.1 Portulaca oleracea
TATAAATTAAACTAAGAAAGCAGGAATTTTTAGGGGTTTAATCAAATATTTAAAAGCGCTCGGGGAAGTCCACTCTAGTCAACTAATAAAATTATCAACAATTCTGATGCATGTAACAAGATAATTCGGAGTCAATAATCTTTCTAGCTCCTAGCACTTCGATCTTTCGATCCTATGTGAGATACAGTGATTAACCTAAACATTATTTCTAACTATTTAGCCTAATTAATGATAAGAACTGATTATAGATTGACCATAGGCAAGAATCATTATGTCTAACTATTTTCTAATCTATTCAATTTACGCAATCCGATTCAAGACTCAAACTGTCGTTCTATGTCAAGAATCTAAAATTAGGTACAAACTCAAACTGTCGTTCTATTGTCAAATTTTCATGACATACAAAACACGCAGACTAAATGAATAAAAAGATAACCTAACACCGAAACTGTATTCAAATTCAATCAATTAACATCGAGTTTATCCCCTAAACTAGGAAAATTTGCTACTCATAATTCTAAAAGTAAACATCACAAAATCTAAATAACAACAAGAAAGCATTAAAGAAGAATAGAAATAAACCGTGTTCGAATTGGCGGAATCGATCTCTTCGTGTCACCCGAATCGATCTCTTCGTGTTCTTCGATCATGAACAATAATCTAATCTAATAACAATCTTTTGGAATCAACTGTAAATAAATTGATCTAAATATACTCTAAAAGCTACCTAAAAATCTCTCTGAAAACTAGAGTAAAACGGAAGAAATCGCTCGCTGCTGCTTGCCCTCTCAAACGTCGGAAGTCGAAGCCCTTTTATAGTGGCTGGGTTAGGGCACAAAAGGCGGCCTGCGTTTTGGAAACGCTGGCTGTGTTTTGCCTAAATAGCGGACTTTTCCGTGAGAGGGCGCTGGCTACGCCTCCAAAAACGCGGGCTGCGTTTTGTCTTTTCTCGATTGCCAAACTTTCTGGACAAGGCGCGGCCTGCGTTTCCAAAAACGCTACCTGCGCCTTGCCTCTCCGCTTCAATTGGTCTTGGGCCGAGTCAATTTGTGCCGTTCTTCCTTTCCTCTTCTTTCCTTCTTCATTCCCTTTACATTTTTCATGATTTTTGCTATTTCTTCTCTAATTCTTCATGCTTTTTGATATAATTCTACCAGTTCCTGTAAAACATACCAAACTTGCGAACAAGTGTATAAATCACAGAAATTGCTATAAAAATACGAGATATCGAGTATAAAAAGCATGAAGCTGACATGATTTGAGCCCTAAAAACTCTATATAAAATTGTCTTATTAGTGGTCGTGTAATTCTTCTGTGCACTATCAAGCGCATGGCTTGCATAGTAGATGACTCTTGGCTTCTTCTCTATGGTTTGAGCCAAAGACGCTCCCACAGCGAAATCGCTTGCATCGGCCATGATTTCGAAGGGTAGTGTCTAATCCGGAGGTTGAACTACCAGAGCGGAAACCAATGCTTGCTTTAACCTATAAAATGACTCAAGGCATTCATCAGCAAAAGAGAATGGGGCATCCTTGCACAAGAGATTAGTTAAAGGTCGAGCGATTTTTGAAAAATCCTTGATGAAGCGGCGGTAAAAGCCAGCATGGCCAAGGAAGCTACGCAACCCCTTAACAGAAACTGGGGGTGGTAGGCGCTCTATAACCTCAACTTTAGCCTTGTCCACTTCGATGCCCTAAGAAGAAATCAAATGACCCAACACAATACGCTCTTCCACCATGAAGTGCCATTTCTCCCAATTCAACACTAAGTCAACTTCCTCACAACGGGTTAGAACTTTCTCCGAATTCAGCAAACAATCATCAAAGGTATTACCATAGACAGAAAAATCGTCCATAAAGACTTCCATGCATTGTTCAATGAAATCACTAAAGATAGCCATCATGTAACGTTGAAATATCCTCGGTGCATCACACAACCCAAAAGGCATGCGACGATAAGCAAAAGTACCATACAGGCAAGTGAAAGTAGTTTTTTCTTAATGTGCAGGGTGGATTGGAATTTGAAAGAAACCCGTGTACCCATCTAAAAAACAAAAATACGAGTGACCTATCAACCTTTCCAACATCTGGTCAATAAAGGGAAGAGGGAAATGGTCTTTCTTTGTTACTTTGTTTAGTTGGCGGTAATCAATGCACATCCGCCAACCGGTGATGGTCCGGGTACTAACTAGTTCTTTCTTTTCATTCTCAATCACTGTCATTCCACCCTTTTTGGGTACACACTGAACTGGGCTTACCCATTCGCTATTTGCGATGGGGAAGATGATCCTAGCAGCTAACAACTTTACTACTTCCTTCTTAACCACCTCTTGCATATTAGGGTTTAATCGACGCTGGGGTTGCCTAGTAGGTTTTGCATCCTCTAACAAGTCAATCGAATGCATGCATATAGAAAGGGACAAACCTTTCAAATCCTCTATTTTATAACCTAAACCACCCCTATGCTTTCTAAGCAAATCAAGCAATTTGGACAAATCAGAATCATGCAATTTCGCATTCACAGTGACAGGACAAGACTTCTCATCATCCAAGAAAGCATATTGTAGGGAAGAGGGTTGAGGTTTAAGCTCTAAAGGAATAGAGGATTTAATTTGAGAAGAAGACATACCCTTGTAGATCGCATCTTGAATCTCCATGCACTCAATATGAGGCTCGTCAATAATAATCTCCTCATGCATGGGTAATGAATCAAGAAGGTTGGTGAAGAAGGTAACATCGGTGCCGTCGGTCTCAAATTGGAAAGATTCTAAGAGGTAAGCCCCCAAAGGATAGTCGCAAGTAGATGAGAGTCCTCAATATATTCATCAACAAGGAACTCCATCATATCAATAGCATAGCATGAGTCCCCATACGAAGGACCATTCAATGACCCCTTGAGGTTAAAAATGATGCTTTCATCACCGACATTCAACGACATGCTACCATGCTTAACATCAGTTGATTTAGTATGGTAATACTCTAGATGTTTCTTGAATGTTTGAGTTTGTGAATCAGGAAATTTATGTTGATGTATTCTGTATTAGGTTTTTATTTCGATTATTTGATGTTTAAAGATTGTTCTTGTGTTTATGTTACTCTGTTTTTCGTCTGTCTCTATGCTTCCTTCTCTTCTCTTCTCTTCTCTCTGTTTTTGTCATCTAATTCCCCTGTTTTTTGCTTCTCTATTTCTTCTCACCGTTTCCCCTGTTTCTCCTTGTCTCTTTCATTTTTTCTTTTCTTTGTTTCTTCTCGGTAGTAGCAGTAAGTACTAAGTAATATTATAGTTTTGGTTTTTATCAAATTTAGGTTAACTAATATGTTAAGTTTAGTGTTTTATGTTAAGGCTAGGTTAGGTTAGTATTATTTGTGTATCGGGTCAGCTTAGTTAGTTGGGACTTTGGGTTAGTTTAGTTATTAGGATTAGTTGGGCCAAAGCTTAGAGTATTAGGTTTAATTGGATCACTTTAGTGTCTTAGGTTTTGGTAGTAGTTTTTAGTGTCAAGTCATCTTAGGTTTGGGTCAATTCCTTGGGCCTAGGTTAGTTTAGTGTCATTTTAGTTAGATGAGTCTTAGGTTAGTTTAATTAGATTTTTAATAAAAATGATTAGTGAGTAGTTAGTTTAGGTTAGGGGGTGATTAGGCTCTTAATAGGGATTTGATTTGAGGTTTGATTGGAATGGAATGATTAGCTTAGTTTAGGATTTTCCACCATTACTCTCTATCTTTTGTGGAGGTTTAGTTAATTGAGATGTTGCTAGATTTCCTTAAAGCATTAGTTTGAGGTTTTAGTGGGATAATTAGGTTTGTCATTCATGGATATGGAGATTGATTTAATTAGGGTTTGCTACATTTTATACTCTTACGTTTTAGTCTTCATGAAAATGAGGGGTAAGATTTGGGAAGTTAATCTAATGTTACCTTTGGAAGAGGGTGTTTAGAGTGATTAAGTTCTAGTAACGACCCAATCCTAGCTTAGTTATAACCTTCCGATTTTTCTTCGATTAGATTTCCTTTAGGTGGCTAAAATCAACCCCCGAGCCTTTTTCTTCTTTTGTTTATGATCTTTTGATTGTGTCTTTTAATTAGTTTCCAAAACTCCAAAAACATGGAAATCTAGACCTAGTAGGTGAGAGCTCGATAGCTTTTAGGTTCGGTACCCCAACTCCCTATGGATACGATATTAAGCCCCCGGCTATATTATAGCTCGAACAAAATGGCGGCGCCGTGGGTGCGGTCTCCCAAGACCGTGGGTACGGTCTTGTTCAGTCACTTCACCCTCTGTACATGCCCTGCACCCACCGTAGTTGTGGCCATTAGGACCGTGGGTATGGTCCAGCTCAGCCACAATCATGTTCTCGGCGTAGCGCCCGCTACAAAAAGGGTGACGGGGGCTACGCCTTGGTGCGTGTGACAGCCATCGGACGAGAGGAGGGTAGCGCCCGCTACCTTGAGCGTGGCGAGGGCTACGCCTTGGCAAAGTTCAGCAAAATCACTATCTTTTGAGCCAGTCGACACGTACAACCCTTCCGCTTCCTTCACCTTTGACTCGACAAAGACTCGGGAAATCTCGGGATTTCCAAAATAGTTGCAAAATGACCCTTTTTACCATGTTTTGAGTAAAAACTCCGAAATCTACAAAATAACCAAAAACGTATTAAAAGTTATTAAATTAAACTACGAAACAAGTCAAAAGCCTAAGGATTTAGGCGATATTTAGACACAAAATTGGGTCTAAACTGAAGACCATCGAGGTTACAATCTACAATGACCGCAAATTCGGACATGCTCACCCGAGTAATTTCCTGGATCAGGTCCGAATTTCCGGGTCTTGTGTTTGTCCGTTTGAATCTGAGGCGAATGTGTAGCGGTACCCGTTGGAGAAACCGCTTCATGACCCATATGGACAATCTGAAGAAACCCAGAACTGAAGAACGTAATATTTGGGGGGAAATTCAATAACTTAAGTCGAAAATTGAGCTGAAATTGTTGGGATTTAAAGGAGGTATTGATTGATTTTAATTTTTGGGTTTGTGCAGTTTAGAAGTGTGTTGGGACTGGGAATTCATGGTGAGTTGATGAGGGGTTTCCTGGGTTTCTTGGTTTTCTGGGAATGGGGAATGGGAGAATTGAAAAATATTAAGAAGTAAAAATGGGATCTAAGGTTTTTAGAGAGAAAAAGAACTTCGTATTATTTAGAGAAACATAATTAAAAGTTCGTATTATTTTTTAAGTCAGCGTAGATGACATGGCAAAGTCAAAACAACCAGGTGTGTGCCTCTAGCGCCACGTCAGACCACCACCGTGTTAACTTCAACTTAACTCGGTGGCGTATTACTGGGGGCAATAGGGGGTCAAAGTTCTTATTATTAATCACCAAATCAAAAGTTCGTATTATTAAGTCTTATACGGCTAAAAGTTCGTATTATTAGAATGCAATTTCCAAAAAATAAATTACCTATGTGGCCATTTCAGCTATTCAATTTACTCTTGGAATATTCAGGTTACTTACCTGACCAAGTTTTACAAGTTGACCGATTCCTCGGTATTAATAATAATATTAATATTATTATCATTACCATTCATTTTCATTTCTTAATTTATTTAAATTTCAATTTATTCCCTCTCCCCATTTTATTTCAAGCCTTCCTCTCGTTATTTTAATTTTTGGAAATTCCATCCCAATAACTTAAATTAGTATTGTTGGGCTCAGTAGGAAAATAGTATTAGAAAGGAAAGAAGAGTTAGATAAATAATTGGATTTGGTTAGTTGCAAAAAATTGCTAGGAGTTGCAACACATTTCTAATAACTGACTAGAAGGGGACAATATATTTTTAATGCACTCGAAAGGGACAACATCCTTAAAGAACTGGTTGTTAGGTGATATTCCAACCATTTTGACTGATTTCGGACAATGTATAAGTAAAAAGACAGAAATACCCCTATGTTTTATTAATAAATTGTTGGGAGGTGCCCTACATTTCTAAAAACTGACTCGACAAGGACAACTTTTTTCACATCTCTTCTTTGCACTTTCTCTCTCCTTCTCCAAATATTAATATAACTCAACCCATCAAAACCATAAACAAACTCATCTTCTTCTTATTCATTCATCCACCACCCAACCACCACCACTACCACTAGTCCAACCACCACCAACACCACTTCAGCGCTCAAGCACCACTGGGACCAACAATGACCATTTTAACTCAAATCTCAATCCAAGTTGACACAACCAAGCACTAATCCCTCTTCTCATTCCATGCTTCAAACTGAATTCAACACCAACACCATAATAACCAATCAAACTCCATTTTTGCATCCCAAATATCACCAAAAAAAGCCACTCCAGCTACCCAAAAACACTCATAACCACCCCAACTCAATCCCGAACCATCCCTGTTTCTCCTCTATTTAGTGCGACCAGACCCACAGCTGTCGTCGAGTCTGCTGCTAGCGACCTATATCGACCGATGCCCAAACCCACGACAACCAGATGCCGCACATGACACCCTTCCTCCTTCTCTCTCCTTGCTTGCTTGATATTAGGTCTTGATGGGTTGAGTTAAGACCCAAAAACAAAAAACAGATTGACAAATTGACATGTTGAAGGAATGAAGAGAAGGATTTGTGTTTTGTTGTGTCAAACTTAGATTGTTTTTTGATTTAAAATAGTCTTGGTGATTCTCGGTGGTGGCTAAGTGCCGAATTGACTGATGGTGGTGTTGTTGACAGTTGGACTGGTGGTTGTGTTAGTGGTCGGTGGTGGACGAATAAAGAAGGAGGAGAAGAAATGGGTTTGTTTATGGTTTCGATGGGTTGAGTGATATTTGGGGGAGGAGAGAGAAAATGCATAGAAGAGATTTTAAAAAAGTGTTCCCCATCCAATCAGAATTTAGAAATGTATGACACCTCCCAGCAATTGTATGATAAAACAAAGGGGTATTTCTGTCTTTTCATATATACATCGCTGGAATTCAATCAAAATGGTCGGAAAATCATCCAGCAGCCAGTTCTTTAAAGATGTCGTCCCCTTCGAGTACATTACAAAAATGTAGTCCCCTTCTAGTTAGTTGTTAGAAATGTGTTGCACCTCCCAATAATTTTTTGGGTTAGTTGAGGGGCATAAATATTTTTACCCCCCAAATACACTTCATTTATTTTCTAAAACATTCGAACCCCCAAAAAGCAATCAAAATACCACGACCCTCTTTCCTCCATCCTCCTCTGACTACTCGCCGGACAGTCACCAGAGTCGCGGCCAGCCGGACGTCGACGATGGGGCCCAGCCGGCCACCAGGTCTTTCTCTTCTTCTTCTTCTCTCTCTGTCTGCCTCGACCTTCTCTGTCTTCTTTTTCACCGGCCACCAGCCGGCTACCGCCAGCCACAAACGGCGTTAGCAGCCTCCGGTCGGCGCCACCTTCCCCTTGGTTCTCTTTTCTTCCTCCCTTTATTTGAGGTAAAACCCTAGATTGTTCCTAAATCTGAATTTTAAGTTTTAATGTTGAAATTAGTTGTTTTTTTAGTCAATTTCAGTTCATAAGTGTATTTTTGTGTGTCAAGTTATCAATTGGGATGCGTAGGGTGTGATTTAGGCACAAAAGTGTAGAATGTTGGTGCATGTTTGTCGATTGAGGTTTGGTTGTGTTAGATTGAGAAAAGTATGTTATTTTTGGGGATCCGTATACTCTTAAATCAAGGTCTTGATGGCTGGGTTATATTGCATGTAGGTTGTTGATGGCTTAGTGAATTAAGTGATGCCAAATTGGATTTAAAATGAGGATTTAAGTAGGTGTTGAGTGATTGGATGAATTTGGTTATGGTTTGGGTGTGTCCCTATTGTTTCAAGAATTGAAATACTTTCAAATCAATGATTTTGTTGCTGAAATTGTAATACATGAATCAGGATTGACACTAAACTCCTAAAGTTACCTAAATTATAGGTGGAAGTTGTGAATTATGAGAAATATTACTTCCTGTTGTTGAATTAGAGTGTTTTTAGATATGCATGTAACGTTAGATGATTTGAAAACATATATGCATGTCACGAAATTTTACAATATGATAGAAATGATTAAAAAAATCTTAAATATGAATTTTGAGCTCCAAATATTTTCATTTGTAACATATATCGCCAATTTTGTCGACATTTTTTTGCGGTTAAATGTGACTAAAACTTAAAAGCAAAATTCAGTTTTATCGGTTTGTCACGAAACTTTACCACATGATAGAAATGATTAAGAAAAACTCAAATATGAATTTAGAGCTCCAAATATTTTCATTTGTAACATATATCGCTACTTATATCAACATATATGGTCATTTTCCGAAAAATTATTTTTCTCCTACCAAACAAGGAAAAATTTGGCATGGAAAAGCAATTTCCTTGAAAAATCATTTCTCATGGAAAACACTTTCCTTAGAAATAATTTTGGGGTAGCATGTAAGATTAGTATTTAAAGGCAATCGCTTATTCAAATAGTTATGTGAGAATTGAGTGTGCGATTCAAGGAGTAGCCCAACTCAATTACTTATTCAAGAATAGGGGCATCAAGAGTAGTGACCAACAAAATCATGGCAACATGGCCAAAATGGTATCAATTCATACATTCTCATTGAGTTAATTCTATCAAGTTTCGGGGACGAAAATTCTTTTAAGGGGGGTAGAATGTAATAACCCGACCGTAACCTAACATAATTAAGTTAAGTAATGAGATTAATTAACCGAAATCGCGCATCTCGATTCAGTTAATCGTTTGTGTTTTTGCAGGACTCGAGCATAGCAACGACCGCCATACATCATCCTAGTATGTGATATATAAAAATAAAGGGAAACTGGATTTTAATAATACGAACTTTTGGCTATATAAGACTTAATAATACAAACTTTTGATTTGGTGATTAATAATACGAACTTTGACCCCCTGTTGCCCCCAATAGTACGCCACCGACTTAAGTTGAACTTAACTCGGTGGCGGTCTGACGTGGCGGCAGAGGAACACCCAGGTTGTTTGACTTTGTCATGTCATCCACGTTGACTTAAAAAATAATATGAACTTTTACCTATGTTGTTCTGAATAATACGAACTTTTTTCTCTCTAAAAATCTTAGATCCCATTTTTACTTCTTCATCTTCTTCATTCCTCCCCTTCCTCCTTCCCAGAAAACCCCTCATCAACCAACCTTGAATTCTCACTCCTAACCCACTTCTAAACCCAACAAACCCAGAACACTAACCCAGAAAAACTCCCTCTCTCTCTCTCTTTCTCTCATTTTCGGTAGCTCCAAAAAGCTCCATCTCAATCTGCTCCTCCCACCACCGCCCATCTTTTTCTCCCATCACCATAGCCACCACCTACCCAGAACACTAACACCAACATTCTCTTTCTGTGTAATCAGAGTCCCGGCGGCCATGGCGGCAGAGAGGCTGGTGGTGCAGGTGGTGGACGCGGCGGACATGATGCCGAAGGTCGGTGAGGGCTACACCAGTTCGTACGTAGAAGTCGACTTCGACAACCAGAGACAAAAGACTCTGACCCGGTTCAAGGACTTGAACCCGATCTAGAAGCACCAATTGGTCTTTGACGTCCCGGATCTGAAGGATCTCCCCGAGAAGATCATCGAGGTTACAATCTACAATGACCGCAAATTCGGACATGCTCACCCGAGTAATTTCCTGGATCAGGTCCCGATTTCCGGGTCCTGTGTTTATCCATTTGAATCTGAGGCGAATGTGCAGCGGTACCCATTGGAGAAACCGCTTCATGACCCATATGGACAATCTGAAGAAACCCAAAACTGAAAAATATAATTTTTGGGGGGAAATTCAACAACTTAAGTCGAAAATTGAGCTGAAATTGTTGGGATTTGAAGGAGGTATTGATTGATTTTGATTTCTGGGTTTGTGGGGTTTAGAAGTGTGTTGGGAATGGGAATTCATGGTGGGTTGATGAG
Source organism: Portulaca oleracea (assembly GCA_029582165.1). Lineage (NCBI taxonomy): Eukaryota > Viridiplantae > Streptophyta > Magnoliopsida > Caryophyllales > Portulacaceae > Portulaca > Portulaca oleracea. The sequence goes on from CM055880.1 coordinate 28,958,957, forward strand.
CGATTTCTGGGTTTCTTGGTTTTTTGGGAATGGGGAAGGGGAAGGGAAGGATTGAAAAAGATAAAGAAGTAAAAATGGGATCTATGATTTTTAGAGAGAAAAAGAACTTCGTATTATTCAGAGCAACATAGGTAAAAGTTTTTATTATTTTTTAAGTCAACGTGGATGACGTGGCAAGTTAAAAACAACCAGGTGCATGCCTCTAGCGCCATGTAAAACCACCACTGTGTTAAGTTCAACTTAACACAGTGGCATATAATTGGGGGCAATAGGGGGTCAAAATTCTTAATATTAATCACCAAATTAAAAGTTCATATTATTAAGTCTTATACGGCTAAATGTTCGTATTATTAGAATCCAATTTCCCAAAAAGTAAATTACCTATGTGGCCATTTCAGCTATTCAATTTACTCTTGGAATATTCAGTTACTTACCTGACCAAGTTTCACAAGTTGACCGATTTGTCAGTATTAATAATAATAATAATAATAATAATAATAATAATAATAATATTACCATTCATTTTCATTCCTTAATTTATTTTTTTGACACAACCAAGCACTAATCTCTCTTCTCATTCCATGTTTCAAACTGAATTCAACACCCACACACTAACCACCAATCAAACTCCATTTTTGCATCCCAAATATCACCACAAAAAGCAACTCCAGCAACACAAAAACACTTATAACCACCCGAACTCAATCCCGAACCATCCCCGTTTCTCCTCTATTTTATGCGATCAGACCCACAGCTGCTGTCGAGGCTGCTGCTAGCTACCTATATCGATCGACGCCCAAACCCACGATAACCAGATGTCGCACATGACACCTTTCCTCCTTCTCTCTCCTTGCTTGCTTGATATTAGGTCTTGATGGGTTGAGTTAAGACCCAAAAACAAAAAACAGATTAAGAAATTGACATATTGATGGAATGAAGAGAAGGATTTGTGTTTGGTTGTGTCAAACTTAGATTGTTGTTTGATTTAAAATAGTCTTGGTGATTCTCGGTGGTGGCTAAGTGCCGAATTGACTGATGGTGGTGTTGTTTGCGGTTGGACTGATGGCTGTGTTGGTGGTCGGGTGGTGGACGAATAAAGAAGGAGGAGAAGAAATGGGTTTGTTTATGGTTTTAATGGGTTGAGTGATATTTGGGGGAGGAGAGAGAAAGTGCATAGAGAGATTTGAAAAAAGTGTTCCCCGTCCAATCAGATTTTAGAAATGTATGACACCTCCTAGCAATTGTTTGATAAAACATAGGGGTATTTCTGTCTTTTCATATATACATCGCTGGAACTCAGTCAAAATGGTCGGAAAATCATCCAGCAGCCAGTTCTTTAAAGATGTCGTCCCCTCCGAGTGCATTAAAAAAATGTTGTCCCCCAAATAATTTTTTGGGTTAGTTGAGGGGCATAATATTTTTACCCCCCCCCCCCTCAAATACTCTTCATTTCTTTTCTAAAACATTCAAGCCCCCCAAAAACAATCAGAATACCAAGACCCTCTTTCCTCCTTCCTCCTTTGACTAATCGTCGGACAGTCACCGAAGCCGCAAGCCAGCCTAACGTCGACGATGGGGCCCAACCGGCCACCAGGTCTTTCTCTTCTTCTTCTCTCTCTGTCTGCCTCGACCTTCTCTGTCTTCTTTATCACCAGCCACCAGCCGGCTACCGCCCGCCACAAATGGCGTTAGCAGCCTCAGACCGCCGCCACCATCCCACCGCCACCTTCTCCTTGGTTCTCCTTTCTTCCTCCCTTTATTTGAGGTATAACCCAAGATCATTCCTAAATCTGAATTTTAAGTTTTAATGTTGAAATTAATTGTTTTTTAGTAAATTTCAGTTTATAAATGTATTTTTGTGTGTCAAGTTATCAATTTGGGATGTGTAGGGTGTGATTTAGGCACAAAAGTGTAGAATGTTGGTGCATGTTTGTCGATTGAGGTTTGGTTGTGTTAGATTGAGAAAAAGTATGTTTTTTTGGGGATCCGTATACTCTTAAATCAAGGTCTTGATGGTTGGGTTATGTTGCATGTAGGTTGTTGCTGGCTTAGTGAATTAAGTGATGCAAAATTGAATTTAAAATGATGAATTAAGGAAGTTTTGAATGATTGGGTAAATTTGGTTATGGTTTGGGCGTGTCCCTATTGTTTCAAGAATTGAAATACTTTCCCGAAATGGGGTCTTACGAGTTTATCGGATGTCGGAGTGAAAAGTTATGTCCAACCTTAGTGAGGCTCCCAACCATGTCAAACTAGAGTTTTAATTCGTCGAGCCTTTTTCAGAGCCAATTTCCGGTGGCTTCCAAACCCTTTTCTGAGTTTATGGTCAACATAAAAGTTGTAGACCACATTTCAAGCTTTCCATAGACTACTAGCACACATTCATACGATGTGTACATCTTAAATTATGAGTTCTCAAAGTTCCCTTCCTGAACTTTCCGATCTGCAGGCCAGCCTTCATGTTTGCTCCTCTGCAAGCCTTTACACTTGTTTTTAGCCTTAACTCTTAATCGGAGAGTTTTAGAACTTTTTTCCAGCTTTTCGAGCAAGTTATGTCTTCCGCAAAACTACTGCAAAGTCTTAAATGTTCTCGAATTCTTTTAATTAAAGTTTACATTTATTAAGTTAATTAGGAGACATCCTCCTTACCAAGAATCCAAATTAATTCGCTTTAATGTTTTTATCTCTAGTGAGGTCCAAGAGGTCGTTGTTGCTCCCTGTTCGAGTCCAGTCATGTTTTTTTTCAAGTTACTTTACCGGTGGTTCAACTACCAGGTACGCATATTGCCTGTACTTTACTAAAACTCTTTTATTTGAGTTCAAGTAACCAAGCTTAATAAGTGTAATGTGAAAAAGTAATGTTTTATATGTTTTTCTCACGTAAATACGGCCCCAACCCATGTTGCTTGTGCCTTAGAAGACTACCAAAGTTAATACCTGATCAGTGTACACCCATCCGGACCTCCCGATCTGTTCGGGTATGCCCATACAGAGGCTTAGACCGGTGATCGCAAGCAGGGGACCATCAAGATAATAAAATGGCAAACAAGTTTTATTGTTGCTTTATTGTTTTATTGTTTAGTTATTTGCAAAATGAATTGAAATGCGCGAAATAAAATAAATTGCCTAAGTTTATTTAACTGTATAGGGGTATGTGTACTGAGTTTCGACTCATTTGCAAAAATTTTTTATGTTTTGTTTTAGGGGGATGCTCCTAGTGTTAATAAATCCAATCAATTGGTAAGAAGTCATTTCATGCAGCTGAATGCAGCTTCCTTGGATATATTTAAGCCAGCTACTGATAAGATACCAACCTTCTCTTTTCCTTATGGTTGATATACTTATTCTTGAGGGTTGAGGTAGAGGTGATTCCTCAGTTTGATTGTGTAAATTATAAGTGAGTTAAGGTTTTCGTAAGAAAATTTGAGGTTATGTATGTTGCTTAAACTCCTTTTTGGGTATGTTGTGTATTGTTTAGTGTCATACCTATATGGTTTAGCGTTAGTTGTGATTGTTGGCCTTGTCCTTTGTTGGGACGGCGGTAATGCCTCTGGATTTGGTTTTATGCTGCACTAATCATTGGGCTATGAGAAATTTAGTAGTAATCCTATGATTCTGAATCTGAGGGCGTTAGAGAGCAGCAGCAGGCAGAGTAAGAGGAGCCGTACCACGGATGCTGACTAGACGATAGTCGGTGATGTGCCCGGTGGACCACTAAGGGGGGACGTTATATCGAGCTTAGGAGGTCACATTGCTCGGGTAATCTCGGAGGGTCGGGAGCGTTCACCTCATCCAATTCTTGAATGCGTAATGAGGAAGGTAGCTGAAGGAGCTGAAGGCAATCAGGTCTGATAAGGATCCCACTTGCCAGGCTACTCTAGATCGGATCCCAATCACGAGTCTGGCGGACTTGATGTTCGAAAACATCGATTTTAGTTTGGTCTCTGCGTTCGTGGAGAGGTTGAAGCCTGACACGAACACATTTCACCTTCCTTTCGGTGAAATGACAATATTGTTCCATGATGTGCACCATATCTTGGGCCTTGAAGCTGACGGTCTGATGCCTGAGTTTTCTGATCGAGACGAGGTTAACCAGTATGTGCCAGTTATTTTCCTCAAGAATATGGAAAAACTACGCGCCAATCGTACTTACAATTAGGGCGACATACTTGATACTGATTTGCGGGAATATGTACCTTCTCCCAATACCTGATTCCCCACCGGATCAGAGCATGGTTGTTGAGCTTGTTGGGAAACACTTTCTATGTGCACAAGTCGAGGGATAGAGTTTGTCCACATCCATAGCATGGCACTGAGGTTGTCGATAAGTTTACGTGGGGTACGACTGCATTGGCTTACCTATATCGACAGTTAGGGGCGGCGAGTTGGGTTGGGACAGCGAAGGTGGCTGGGTGTTTAACACTATTGTTGAGTTGGATATACGGGTAATTTCCAACATTCAGGCCTAAAAAAAAATTTATAAAAAAAAAACCTTGACTTATAACATTGAAAACACAAATAAATATATAAGTATAGGGTAGACTAACAAGAATAATAGTTAATACAATCATTCTATTTGAGTAGCCCTAAGACCACGTCATTGATCAATGGAAGCCTTGAACGACTCATCGCAACCGACAACACTATGGTCCCTCGTCGCGTACCATCTAACATGAACCGATGGTAGAGGGCACAGATCATGCAAATGAACGAGAAAGTATTGGTTCTTGTGTGCATGCGCTATCCCAAATATTTTTCCTGGTCTCGTCATTCCAAGGCCTCCTCGTAGGGGTATTACTGAAATGCATAACTCGGTTGTCTGCTCTCCTGCACCACATGGTGTTGCAAGGTTAATCCACATAATATTCAGCAGTGTCGCTGCCGGAAATAAATCCGCAGGAGTCTGTAACCGAAATCGTGGGTCGCATTCTCCAATCATGTGACCACCTATCCTTGCAATCGTTGCATTCAGGTCTGCCTCACATCCTTAAAACGTCTTCAAATGGTCATCCTAATACCCCTTTAGTTCGCTCATCATTGCAGTCCTAGCTTGTAGTCAGTTAAACTGACCCCCATATCCTACCTCGGCAATACATCTGAACTCGCAGTTGCCATAAGAGGCAACATCCGTCCAACCAACAATATAAGGTACAATGAAATGTGGCACACCGTTGGTAAATGGGAATGGATCTGTACACATTTGTGGAATACCTGCACATATGAGTAACGTTAGTTTTAAAAAACAAATGCAATATTTAATGTTAATTACAATAGTTAGCACAAGTCATTAACCTTTATTCCCGACAGATGCAGAGCTAGATCTCATTCTCGTTGAGTTTTTCCCTATCTTGTTTCCCCAACCCTTTCCGCGGTCGTACTCAAACGCACTGGGGTTGCGTCTAGTGGATTTGGAGATGCTACGGCTACCCTTGTGTGGGAGGCTTGTTTCCGGATCAGGTACATCGACAGCCTCTTGATTTATCCCGTCGTGGATGACTTGGTCAACGTGTCGTATCACTGTTGGATCGCACTGCCTAACCTTATTAACGAGCCCCTCAAATTCTGCCAAGTCCCGAGATGATGGATCGTCATTTGTCCCTACGGTGCCACCATCACCGATGACTATAAGTTGCCTCTAGAAGATTGTTCGGTCTCATTCTGAGCCGAATTAATATCGTTTTATAAGGTGTTTTTCTTATTTTAGCCCTTTAATTATATATTAGATTTGATAATTTCGTGTTTTGTAGGAAAATAAGGAATTAGAAGGAAATTGAGCTTAATTGAAGGTTTTTAGGGAATCTCGAGCGATTTACTGAGTGAAACCGAACCAAACCAAGTCAACCCAAGACGAAACCAACCTGGAAATTCCATGTCAAGTTTGGCGCGAAACAGGGGAACGACACAGACTCAATTCTCGCCCGAGTCACGACGCTCACGCTCGAGTCACGCCACTGAACAAGGGGTCGCGCCCGCGACCACCTGTGGACAGAAGCTGGACTCGCCACTAGCCTTTGAATACCCTTCTTTTTATGATGAAACCCTGATAATACAAGCCATGGCCTTTATTAATTCCTACCCTTTGTCTTGCTTGGATGTGTGAGAATTCATTGTTTCGGGAGCGAAAGTTGGTTTGGTGTTGCTATGAATGGAATTTAGATGTTGGGGTGTGAATTTTGATTTTAATTGAATTGGGACACATTAAAATTCCCAATTATTTGAATTGGCCAATTGGTTATGTTGTTCATTTGATATATTGAGGTCAAAGCTATATTTTTATATTTCTTCCCCCTTGATCACCCACCAAAAATAGAAGTGGAAAAATAGAACAAAAAGAAAAAAAATGTAAAAAAAAGGGGATTCAAAAGAAAAGGGTGATTGGGGAGATTCAATTGAAAGTTCTGAAAGCTTTTGACCCGGCTGAAAATTTCATGAGGTGTTTGATATCAATGAGGGAGAATTGAGTTCCTTGTTTAAATTAAGCAAGAAGGTGCGTTGAGAGTAATATATTTATTGAAAATCAATCCATGCATGGCTCTTTAACTCCTCATACCCAAATATTACAACTCCTTTCCTCTAACCTAAGCCTTGTTACAACCCTAAAAGTCCTCTTGATTGTCACCTGTGTACTTGCATACTAGCAGTGGAGAGCGAGATTCTTACCAAGCCTATGGTAAGTTGTTTCTTTTGGTCTGAGTATGAGAAAAACCCACATGCACATTCAAATTTGAGTGCTTGAGCGTTCAATTTTTATCCTAAAGTGAGGTTTCCTCTTTTGACTGGCCTACGTCCATAACCAACCGCGCATATTTGCATTCATCTTAAGTCTGTTGGCGGTTTTTCGCATCTAAAGTACTTATTCTCTCTACTTTCGAAAACTTCATTCTATCTATTTTACATTGATTTTGTTCTCTTCCATATTGATCTTGGTATTTGCTTGATGGATTGATGTGTTTGATTGGTTAGCCTGAGGGGGTGTTTCGTTGAATTTGTAAACCTTTTATTTCTTTTTCTTTTTCCTGTTTCTTTCTTGAGTCTTTTCCTTTCTTTTTAATTTGAGTCTACTTTTTCTTTTCTTTTTCTTCGGCTTTTGTGGGTATAGTTGCTATAAACCCTCACAAGACCTTCCTCGTCCACTTGGGCTGCCAAGGGGTTTAAAGGGCTTGTTGCATACGCTAAATGCAACCGTGATTCCTACGAAAGTGAGTTAGGGTAGTTAGTTTCTTATTTTTGTTTTAGTTTGCTTGGGGTGAGCAAACCCTTGTGTGGGAGTGTTGTTCGGTCCCATTCCGAGTCGAATTAATATCATTTTATAAGGTGTTTTGCTCATTTTAGACCTTTAATTATATATTAGATATGATAATTTTGTGTTTTGTAGGAAAATAAGGAATTAGAAGGAAATTGAGCTTAATTAAAGGTTTTTAGGGAAACCCAAGCGATTTCCCGAGTCAAACCGAATCAAACCAAGTCAACCCAAGACGAAACCAACCTGGAAATTCCATGTCAAGTTTGGCGCAAAACAGGGGAACGACACAGACTTAATTCTCGCCCGAGTCACGACGCTCACGCTCGAGTCATGCCACTGACCAAGGGGTCGCGCCCGCGACCAGCTGCGGACAGAAGCTGGACTCGCCCGCGCCAAGTGCCGACTCGACCGAGTCAGTGCAAGGTCGCGCCCGCGACCCATAACGAAGCGCCCACGACTTATGATGATGAACAACGGAAGCGACAGAACCAGATGTTGGACTCGCCCGCGCTGAATTCTGACTCGACCGAGTCACCGCCAGGTCGCGCCCGCGATTGATAATGTAGCGCCCGCGACCAGTCGGCCTAGTTCCGGAATTTCACGGCGGCTCTTATTAGTGTTTGGGGGAGTTTTATTATTTTCTTTCTTATTCCAATTCTTTTCTATTTAAGACCCTATCATAAGACTTTAGTAACCATCATAGTTTTTACTTAGTTTTTATTTAAGTTAGCATTAGTCTCCTAGGTTTAATTTTTGATGAGCTTTCTTAATGTTTTCTTTAGCTTTCGATTTTAAGTTACGTTCTTCCAAGATCAATGCAATTCTTTTCTTCAAGTTCTTGTCTCCTCTTTTTGTCTTTCGATTTCATTAGGGTAGTTTCACACCAAAAATCCGATTTTTAGTGAAGAGGAGGATTAAGGTTCCTCGAATTCTCCCTTCAGGTGAGGATTCGAGCAGTCTTAGTAATCCAAATCACGCCTTTCTTGTTTGTTCGAGAGAAAGATTCAGGATTTCAAGATTTCAATATTCAAGATTAGTACAATGAATGCTAGGTATAATTTCCTTTACTTAACTACAGTAATTAATTCATAACGATTATAAAACAGTTAATCACAACAGTTGTAGAGGCTTTAGTAATTATACAGGATCGCTAATCCGACTGATGAAGAGGTTGACCTTTGAGATTCTGATGCTGAAATTCTCTACTGAAAGTCCACGCAGCACTCCGGGAACTCGACTACTAGATCGACCTGATCGAGACAGATCTCAATCTAAAGATGTATGTGTTTCGGTATATGTGAATGTTTCGGGAAATAGAGAATGTTTCCGGAAACAAGAACTACAAAGTAAAAGAGAGCGCAACTCAGCAAATCACCCTGTTATCTCTCTAAGAGTCTTAGGTAGTTGGTGTCGAATAATCTCTCCCACAGACCGCTTTATATAGTGTTTAGAAAACCTAGGGAGAGGGTTCAAAACCCTAAAGGGTCGACTTAACGCAACGACGCGCTTCTTAGGCCCAACACAGTCCGTGTTGAAACAACACGGTCCGTGTTTAACTCCAGAAGGTCCATTAACTCGGCCCTTGATGTATTACCGGATCAAGAAGGGTTCTTGATTTCAATAACACAAGAAACACGTGTAACCAAACAAGGATGTGGGGTGGTTCACGAGATTAAAGGGGTGAAAGAGGGGGATGGTTCTCGTGAAAAGGGGGGGTTCTTTGAGGAGGTTATTTTGCCGTGAGGTCTTTTGTGGTTTCAAGATTCAAGAAAGGATAAATCTTGAACAGGAAAGGGATGAGATGGATGAATCTTGGATGGTGGCTTGGAAGGGGGGTTGACGTGATGTTGGGGAGGAGAGAGAGAGAGGTGTTTGACATTGGATTTGAGAGAGAGAGGAAGAGGACTAGGTTGTTGGGAGGAGAGAGAGAGAGGTTGTTGGGAGGTTGTTATGGAGAGAAAAAAGGGGAGAAGGAGGCGTTTCGAGAGAGGATGAGAGGGAGGGAGGTGGCGTTTGTGGAGAGTGAAAGGAGGTGGAAGGTGGCGTGTGGTTAAGCGGATAAGGAGATAGGGTTGGGTTGTGACTTAACTGTATTGATAGAAAGCTCACAATGTAATTACTTTAACTATATTGATAGAAAGGGAAGAACGGATAGAACTAGGTTTCTAACTTGAATCCACAAAATAGACAACGTAGGGCTAACTTGATCTAGACCGCAACTTAGGATCAAGCTCTTCCTAACCACTTGGGTGCCAGACCAAGATACAATAGAAGAAAGGGGCGAGGTTTATCCAAACACTCAAGGGAAAGCTAAAAGCTTAAAGGGTTTCATATTTCAAAATCGATTCTCTTTGCCTTTGAGAATCTACATCCCTATTTATATTAGGAGAGTCCTTAAGGGACTAGAACTCTTCTGCTTGGCATGCAAGCCATACTAACTAGACTAGGATTCTCCTACTTGGTGTGTAAGCCAAGGAATCCTAACTCTAGACGCCTACTCTATACTACTCTCCCTCGGATTAGGATTCCTTATCCTAAGGGGAGTTTGTTACATCAATCTTATCCTAATAGGTTTAGGCTTTCCTAATCCAAGATGGATTAGTTACAAAATAAGCCAACCTTATCTAGGATAGCTAATCTTGGCGACACTAGGAGCACATGCAAACATGTAATATTGCAATAATTATAGGAAAAATGGAATCTAATAAACCAAACTTTATGTCCATTTTGATCTAACAAACCAAACATAATTTTTTGTTAATGACAAACTGTACTTAACATAATATTTTTCTTAGTGAACCTCCACCAATTTCCGGTTACCGGAAAAATGACATGGAGGTTTTTTTTTTTTGTTGATTGAAATGAACTTAATTGAAATGAACAATGTGTTGGAAGAAAGAATCGAGCAGCTGTTGTCTGAAGTGACAAGAATGGGAAATGAATTAATAGAGAACTAGGCTTCAACCCGTGCGATGCACGGTACGAACTCAATTAGCTAATTTTTAAATTTTATAAAAGTCATGGATAAGTAACTATCCATAGTCCATACAAATAAACCAAATGAAATATTAATGAAATTGTTACATGGAAAACATCATGATAATTTTTTCCGACAAAACATGTAATTCAGCAATAGAAAGTTTCCTAAAATGTGAATGATTCCTATTATAATATATAGATTATTATTATTATTATTATTATTATTATTATTATTATTATTATTATTATTATTATTATTATAGGCAACACCAAAATAATTATTGTTATTTGCACCAAAATAATTTAATTCAAAGTCCAAAGCAGTCAAGGATTAGTGATACTTTATGGATTTTTTAATTTTAAAATAAAATCTGGATTGAAAATAAAAAAATTGAAAATAGAAAAAAAAATATAATTTTCTACGTTGTTATTGGCCAATTCCTCTACAGTCACTTCCGTGTCTCTATTTCGTGGGACGCACAATGATTTCTATTATAATATATAGATGATTATTATTATTATTATTATTATTATTATTATTTTTATTATTAATATTAATATTATTATTATTATTATTATTATTATTATTATTATTATTATTATTATTATTATTATTATTATTATAGGTAACACCAAATAAATTTAATTGACAGTCCAAATCAGTAAAGGATTAGTGATACTTTCTGGGTTTTTTTAATTTTGAAATTAAATCTGGATTGAAATTAAAAAAATGAAAATAATAAAAAAATATATAATTTTATACGTTATGATTGGCCAATTGCCCTACAGTCACTCCCGTGGCTCTATTTTGCAGGACCCACAATGATTTCTATTATAATATATATAGATATGGAACAGTTGGAAACGTTATCAAAGTCTAAAGCCATATAAGATTTATAATAGTTTTTTTAATTCTAAAATAAAATTAAATTTAAAACAGTTATGGAACAACTGTAATTGGTGTCAGAGTCCAAAGAAGCATATAATAAAATCCGGTTGAAAATAAAATAAAAATTATTAAAAATTGGGTCCTTTTTTCTTAATTGTGATTGGTTGAAACTCCTTGAAATGTTCTCGTTGCAGTATTTGTTGGATCCCACATAGATTGTCATTATAAAAATATAGATTATAGGCAACACCAAAATAATTTAATTCAGAGTCCAAATCAGTCAAGGATTAGTGATACTTTCTGGTTTTTTTAATTTTGAAATAAAATGAGGATTGAAATTAAAAAAAATGAAAATAGTAAAAAAAATATAATTTTATACATTATGATTGGCCAATTCCCCTATAGTCACTCCCGTGGCTCTATTTTGCGGGATCCACAATGATTTCTATTATAATATATATAGATACGGAACAGTTGGAAACGTTATCAAAGTCCAAAGCCGTATGGGATTTGTAATAGTTTTTTTTTAATTCTAAAATAAAATTAAATATAAAACAGTTATGGAACAACTGTAATTGGTGTCAGAGTCCCAAGAAGCTTAGGTTGATAATAAAATCCGGTTGAAAATAAAATAAAAATTATTAAAAATTGGGTCCTTTTTTCTTAATTGTGATTGGTTGAGACTCCTTGAAACGCTCTCGTTGCAGTATTTATTGGGTCCCACATAGATTGTCATTATAAATATATAGATGAGGGATGAGAGTGAGAACTTTGAGCGTCTGAATTAAGAAAATGTGAGGCCCAGAACCAAGCTTGACAAGGAGAAAAGGAATAAGAAGTCATCTTCATTTTCCTTTTATTTTTTGCCTATAAAACACTACACATTAGCAAAAAAAACCTCCATGTCAGTTTTTCGGTAATGGAAAATTGGTGGAGGTTCACTAACAAAAATATTATGTTAAGTACAGTTTGACATTAACAAAAAGTTAAGTTTGGTTTGTTAGATCAAAATGGACATAATGTTTGATTTATTAGATTCCAATTTTCTATAATTATATCAAATATATCACATGCTTAAATAACAAATTATAAAGGCATATATAATTGCAACATCATACATATAAGGAAACAAATACTAAATATGGTTTCCTAAAAGTTTGCATGATTAATAAAATAAACGAAATTCTAAATTTTATCTTAGTTACCTAAACAGATTTAGGATTTTATACCTATACACACAAGATACTCGATTTTCCTAAAAATCAAGAAATCTAAAAGATACTATGTCTTTTAAAGATATTGTAAGTTTCCTAAACTTTACAAAATTAATAGATTTTATGCCCATTAACTGATTTAGTAGTAATAAGATTTAATAATTAATTTCTAAAATTAATCAGAAACCCTAAAACACACGAATTCGCCAAAACTACTGGCAACATGGTTCGTGTTGGATCAACACGGTATGTGTTGCTTCCCAATTTTGGTTAATTTCGTAAATGAAAAATCTTAAATAAAATGATCATAACTTATCGAACTTAAGAGTTTCATATCAAAGTGTTATCTAATAACCCAATATGAAAAGTTTCCAGAATTTTAACAATTTTCAAAAGATTGTAAAATTTTTAGGGATTTAAACCTTTTAATTCGCCGTTAAGAAGAAAATAAATAATAATAGTCCGATAATTTTAAAAATCAAATTTCATAATTTTCCCATCAGTAGGTTCATCCAATATGCTACTGTAAAAATTTCATATTTTTATCAAATTTTGAAAATTAGAATAAAAATCAGAGGAGTAAACAATTATAATTTTCTGTTAATCGAAAAATTAAAGGAAAATTGGTTAACAATTTCGAAAATTCACGAAAATTTTATCCATAATAGAATAATTACCCCAGTAACCTACTGTAAAAGTTTCAGAAAATTTGCATATTTCTATAAATTTACAAAATTCAGAGAAGCAACAAATGTATTTCTCTCAGATCTGAAAATCTAAATTAAAAAATATAATTTAATCGGATAAATTAACTGAAAAATTTTCCCTAACAATATGGTTATCCAGTAACCTACTGTAAAAATTTCAGAAGTTTTACTGTAACGCCCCGGAAATTCAATTATAAAAAGTCACAGTCAAACTAACGTTAACAGACAAAACTTAGCGGAAGACTTCAAATTTAGTTTGGGTGTCACTGCCGTATCCCCGAAGGAATACAAGGCGAGAAAGGAAAACACAACTGTCTGCTAACGGTAACTACTAACAACTCAAAACAAAACTTTAAGATTTCATAACGAAAACAATATAAAAAGATTCAAGGACTTCTAGACTCATCGTCCTCACTTCTAATTCCCGTCCCCAGCATTTAGATCTTCACCTGAAAACAAAACATTTCAAAAATGAGGGGGAAATCTCAATAATGTCTACCCCTAACGTTTAAAACAGTTTAAGTTCATTTCAATTCATTTTGGGGAGAGGGATCGAATCAAACGTTTTACAAACCTTTAATCCCATACTGTTTCCTCAACCCATCCAATCCATATTTTAATTTGCGGGTGGGATACCAAATCCCTTAAAGTAACATCGCCTACCAAAGGCATCAAGAACATCGCCTACCAAAGGCATAAATAATATCGCCCACCAAAGGCATCAAAACATCGCCTACCAAAGGCATCAAGAACATCGCCCACCAAAGGCATAAATAATATCGCCTACCAAAGGCATCAAAATACTATCCTATATCAGGGAAGGAAGCCCTGATCTCCTGGTCCATAACCCTGCAGATTGTTACACCTGCACAACAGGTTATCCCCCGAAACCCGCTTAACGTTTCCACTTGAATTATTTATACAATTTTCAAACTCAACTCACGACTCTCAAGTCAAACCATCCCAAGTTATCAAAACCATTAACAAAACTTCGAATAAAAGACCATCCAATTTCTCAACTCAAATAAACCAAGATCACAATCGAATCAAAAAGATTATCAAAACAGATGGTCGTATTTCCACAAAAGTCCCCTTTCGGGATGCAATTCTCAAAATAGATTATAAAACATCAAAAAACATTTAAAGAGTATTCCGATGGGGATTAGAGCATAGACAATTACCTGAATAACGTCACAGTACAACAATAAGGAGAACACACTAACCCAATTTAAAGGTATAAAGTCCAACTTAACTTAGGTCCAACAATTAAACTTTTAACATTAACCCAATTTAGAAAACATGGAAACACTTTACTACTTTTAATCAATCCTAAAATCAAACAAGAAATATAATACTTTAAACATGAATTATTTACAAGGTTATAACAGTAAAGCAAGAATTTCAAAGAACAATAAAAGGTGGTTAAACATGTGATTTCTTTAATCAAGATTCAAGGAGGTCTTTAGGAAATATAATATAAGGTATAATATGACAAGTAACTACTAATCAAGAAAAACCCAACAACCAATTCTTTTACTAACTAAATCAAGAATTCAAGAATCAAGAAAGACTTAAAGAACATGTAATATTTAACAAGAAACCTAATTAATTTTCAAGAATCAAGTTTTAACAAGAAACAAATTACTAACAAAGATTGAATCTAAATTAAACAACCTAATTTGTTAATCAAGAATTTAACCTAGATGTTACACTTTCCAATTTCGTGCATATAATAATATAGTGATCTAACCTAATATGATTTATAAGAATATAAAGAATTATAAAGAAACACCTTTAAACCTAATAACCAACTATTACAACTTAATCTAATTACAATTTACAACATAAAATTACATATAACAAATATACAAATTACACATAACAATTAACAATTTACACATAATTACAACCAAGAAATATTTACAAATAATTTTCCCTAAATTACAAAATTACAGAAATAAAAATAATAAAACTGATAATAATAATAATAATAATAATAATAATAATAATATTTCAAAAACAGAACAATAAAGGAAAAAGAAAATATTTAACAATTAGGGTTAGGGTTTTAGGGTTTACGTAGGGTTTCGCAGAGGGGGGTTTCTGGCGGTTTTCCCGGCGACTGGGCGGACGGTGGTCGGGGGTGTTGGCGTCGGGGTCGAGGTCGGCGGTCAGGGCGTCGTCGGAAGTCGTCGGGGATCGTCGGGAGGCGTCGGTCGAACAACAGCAACGACGATGCCAGAGCGCGCCGAAGTTTCGCGCGGCTTCGATGGCTCGCGACGCATCGCGAGCGCGGTTATGCGGCGATGACGACGACGACGAGGCGGCGGGTGGTATTGACGGCGGTAGTCGTCTGGGGAAGTGCAGCGAGGGAAGGAAGAAAGAAAGAAGAAAGAGAAGGAAAGAAAGAGGAGGGTGGCTGGCGGTTGCTGCGGTGGTTTCCGGCGGTGGTCCGGGCGGCGGTTGGGAGTCCACGGCAGACAGAAAGGGAGGGAGAAACGGGAGAGAAAAGAGAAGAAGGGCAGAGGGCGCTGGTGGTTGCTGGGGTCTGCGGTGGTTTCCGGCGACGTGCTGGCGGCGGCGCACGACAGAGAGAGAAGAAGATAATAGAGAGAGGACAAAGCGGGGAAACATAAGTCTGCGTAGGTTTTGGTTTTGAAAGAAATTAGGCTAGCTCTTAACCTCCCCACTAATCTCATGTTAATTCCCATCTAACTCTTATCCAACTTCAATTCTCCTCCAACTGAAAGAAAATCTAAACCTAACCAACTCTAATCACAATAGAATTCTACTACCAACTAATAATGATAATAATAAATATTACTACTAGTAACGTACAATGCTATTATAATAATATTATACCACCCATAATAATAATAATAAAAAGATAATAACACATAATAATACTAATCACATAATATTAAATAATAATAATAATAATAATCACTTTATAATAATAATAATAATAATATTAATAATATTAAAGATATTAATAATCACATAACACATAACAAATAATATTTACACAATTATTCATATAACAATTTTTAATAAACAAAATAATATTAATAATAATACTAAAATAGAGTAAAACTAATAATACTAACCCACGAAATTACCGATATACCCTTGTTAGTCTCTCACGATCCTACGAGCTCAAGTGTTAGCAAAAATAAATACAAACGAATAATAATAAATCACGAAGTCAAACCTAATTTACTAACGACGTTACGGTCAACATCTCTGGATTTTTCGGGGTTTTACATTTGCAAATTTCTACAAATTTATAAAATTCATAGAATTAAACGGATTTTAATTCTCTTCAGATCTGCAAACTCAATTAAAAATCTATTTTAATTGGGAAAAAACTACAAAAATTATGGAAAGTCCAGAGCACATCCAGACACCTCCAATAAAAATTTCAGAAATTTTTTCGAATTCGTTTGATATTTTATTTCGATTTTTTTTATTAAATTTACCGTAAATAAACCAAATCAGAAAATAATTCTACAAAACCCTACTTTGCGAATTTAGACCTATTTCATGTATTGCCTACTATTTAACAATATTAAACATGATTGTTTCTAAAACATTCAAAATTAAATCGAATTCATGCTATATTTAACAATTAAACAAACATAAAATCGATTAATTAAAGGCAATAATAACAAAGCATGAAATTTTAGAATAACATTCCTGATTTACTATCATGATTAACAAAGATTAAAACTTTCACAAAGTTTCAAAATTTTAGGCATAAATCTACTGTAACTCCCGCAGATTAATAATCACCGAATTATTAACACTTCATAACCCAATGATTAGCGAAGCGGAAATAGAATCCGAAGGCATTACCGTCGTCCATCATCATGGACAACGCTTAACCACCATAAATAAACTCTAATTACAACTCATCAAACCCAAGAAAATTTGTATACCACCCACATAAACATCCATAAGAGAGCAAAACCATAGGAAAACATTATACATAGCCAAAATTATAATTACACTTGAACTCACTAATCCCAAGTAAAAACTCATGAAAATAACTTGACATCAAATGCGAAGAACGTGACTTCCTGGTATAGCTGACGTCCTTTTTATCTTCACATCAAACGGACCTCTTACTGGTATTAGGTTGATACCCCTTAACAAACTTCCTAAAACAAAACATAAAACAATTTTGCAAATGAGTCGAAACTCAATACCCATAACCCTATACAGTCAAACACTTAGTAATTCGTTTTAGTTCGCGCATTTCAATTCATTTTGCAAGAAGACTTTTCGGAAAGCTAAAAACAAAATCTTTAATCCGGGAGGCAACGCTTTTCATGAAAACACACTTAAGGTCACGAAAAAGGTGGGTTAGTATTCTGATTTTTGCCCAGAATTTCCGTCGGTGAACTATTTGGTGAGGCTTGTTTGGTGGTCCATAGATTTTGATCTGTAACTCGGGTGGACACTCATGAATAGGCGTTGGAAATCTTGCAACAAATACATTAGGACCAAATAAACTCTAAGTGCATTTAACCACAATAAGGCTCCCGAAACAGATTAAAAATGTGGTAAGTTTGGCCACGTTTTTCACTTTGGTCCTCTTCGTAAAACGACCCTAAAATAGAGAGGCGAACCACCAATAATTCAGTAAATAAGTACAGTGTTTCTGGCTTGTTTTTGTTTAAGTCAAGGCTAAGTCAGTTAGAAATAACTACTCAAACACTCATGCTCTTATTTAATGAATTATTGGTGGTTCGCCTCTCTATTTAGTGTCGCCCTTGGCTTGGTGAGGGCCGCAGGTTACATAGATTAAGGTTCAACAATTATTGCCATTAATCTCTTTGGTGTTGGGTTTTTCGAGAATTGAACGACCCTGAAAGGGGTCTACTCTTCCTACATAGATCCTTTCCATACACATACAAGGTGCTTAAGGGGCGTGAGGGCGGCATCACTCACACCAATCTATGTAGTTGAACCAACAATTTTCAAAATTTCTTAGACCAGTATTTTTGCTTTAGTATTTTCGGGAATTAAACGACCTATAATGGGGTCTACCCTCCCAACACAGGTTACTCCATACGCATACAAAGTGCTTAAGAGGTAAGAGCGCCTTACCACTCATACCAATCCGTGTAGGTGTACTAACTTTTTTAGTTTTTCAATTTATTTTTTTTATTTAGAGCATGGATATTCAAGAAGCTAAAACTTTCCTGCTAAACCAAAACCATCACATTAACTCACCTAGAAGTGATTTTCTAAGGATACCACATGGTTGCAAATACAGGTGAGGTTATTATGTTTAGGAAAAGCAATAATCAAGCCTAAAGCCTATCAAGCATTCACTAACTATTCCTAACTAAGCAATTACACTATTCTAGCAATCAACGACACAACCATACATATAAACTTCCTCTAGCCGATAAAAATTTTAAAAATTTCGCCTAATTTTAATGCTAACTAAAGTTGTTTCTCTTCCAAAAACTAGTAAGGCACTTGTACCACCCACTCCCACACAAAAACTCTACAATGTCCTCATTGTGAAATAAGGCGACACCACACAGAAAAGAAAAACTCACAAAAGAAAAGAAAAATACAAGCTGGCATGTATGCCACCCTCACTCCCACAAAAAAGGCCAACATTGTCCTCATTGGATTCAGAAATAGAGATAAGTAAGCACACAAAAGGAAAGAAAAAGAGACACACCAAAAGAAAAAAAAAATATAAGAGGGAAAAGAAAATCAACTCACTAACTGTAAAAGAAAGATAAGGAAGGATATTACCTGGATGGCTTCTTGTCAAAAGACTCACTCCTTCTCACTTGACAGTGCAAAGTTAGGAGAGGTAATAAAGAAAAATCAAGAAAAGAAGAGTCAGATATACAATATATACAAGAATCTCAACTTACCTTCCTTCAAGCACTAGGTAGATCGTGGAATGTAACACATTCCACGTCAGCAGTATCAGGAAACCCTAAGAAGGGCTTCAACCTGTGCCCATTCACATTCCACACAGAATTGTTAGATGGGTCCTTAATCTCAACCACTCCTGAAGGGAATACCTCAGTCACAATAAAGGGTCCAGTCCACCTAGATGTTAACTTTCCAGCAAAAAGGTGTAACTGGGAATCATAAAGGAGTACTTTTTGTCCCGGGAAGAAGGTCTTTCTATGAATGATCTTATCGTGTAAGATTTTAGACCTCTCCTTACTCAATCACCCATTCTCATAGGCTTCTCTCTTTAACTCCTCTAGCTCACAAAGTGTAAGTCTCCTATCCTCACCTGCTACGGACCGATCAAGATTGAGGGCTTTCAAAGGCCACCAAGCTTTATATTCAAGCTCAACGGGTATGTGACAGGGCTTCCCAAAAACAGCTCTATAGGGTGACATCCCAATGGGGGTTTTATAGGCCGTTCGGTAGGCTCACAAGGCATCAATCAGCTTAACAGACCAGTCCTTCCTATTCCTAGACACAGTTTTCTCTAAGATCTGTTTAATTTTCCTATTGGAGACTTCCGCTTGTCTATTAGACTGTAGATGGTAAGTGGTGGTGAGCCTATGCACAATTGAGTACCTCTTCAATAAGGCCTCAAAGGATCTATTGTTGAAGTGGGTTACCTAATCACTAATAATGGCTATAGGCATTCCAAATCTAGAAAAGATGTATTCCCTAAGGAACTTGGTCACTACGCGAGCATCATTTTTCTTAGTTGGGATGGCCTCTACCCACTTAGACACATAATCAACAGCAAGGAGAATATATTCATTCATAAAAGAGTTAGGGAATGGTCCCATAAAATCAATACCCCACACATCAAACACATCAAAAAAATCTCAAGTTGTAAGGGCATCATATCTTTCATAGTTATCTTTCCCAAACTTTGGCACCTAGGGCACCGTTGGGCATAATCATGAGCAACTCTAAAAATAGTAGTGATGGAGACCATCCTGAAGAGCAACAAGCAGCAGCAACTTCACCAGCAAAGGAGGCACCTACAAGAGCTTCACCAGCACTTTCAGCAGCACAGGGAGGAGGACATATTGATTCACCAAACTCAGCAGCTAAGGAAGCATCTCCAGCAGAAACAGCATGCTTCCAAATCCCAGCAGAAGCAACATGTCATTAAAAAGTTCAGCTACCCAGCAGAAGGTTCACAACACCTTTAGCAACCACTAAGCCACCCACAGCATCCATCCAAGCTTGTTACACACTTGTGAAACAAGCTTTGGCAACTTCAGCCATTTAACCCATCAGCATTGGTCATTCAGACCAAAGTCAGTTCCCAACAGCAACAGTACTAGCAGCAGTCTTTCTCAATGTCATATCTCTTGATTGAGGAAGATTCATCCAAGGTTTTTAGGAGTTTTTTTTGTTCTATGTCATGCCATTTTCAAGTCCAAACCAAGTCCCAACATGTTCGAGCGTAGAATTAGCAAGTTTCAAGTACCAGAACAGACAATCCCAGCAGGATTGTTTGTTATCAGTTTTTCCAGAACCTCATTCCTCAGGTTAAGTATTTTGTTATCTGTCCATATATAGGGGTTATTTTGGTCCTTCCAGCTCAATCTTAACTTATTGAGATTACTTCCAGGTTAATGTTTGCGCGGGAACTACCTCAGTAACTAAAATATTTAACCCCTTAGGAAGGCAAGCTTGTGATTGGTTCATTTTGCCACCCTTTTGGCATTTGGTCCAATAAGAGCTAAGTTTGTATTTTCCTTTTATTTTCTTACAAGTTGTACTCGAGATCATTAGGATGTAATCAGTTGTAATATTTCTAAAGCTTTGTAGGTTAGATTAAGTAAGGGAGATTAGGCATATTAGCTTATATTAAGCAACTGCTAATCAAACTGTTTGTAGCCTTTATGTTATGAGTTTCTAAGCAATGAAACATCATCAGTGTTTTTATTCAATAGTATTCTCGAGTGTCTTAGAACCTCTGAATGTTTTTGAGTGTTTGTAGCCTTTATATAGCTCTCAACCCTTGGTTAAATCAGCTCTTGTCACTGGATATTGGCAAGAATCCAGCAAGTGTCAGCTGTGCTTTGGTGTGTCTATAGAAGCATGAATGTGAGAGTCCTTTGCCCTTGAATGTAGTTGTGGTGTGTCTGTATCAACTGTAAGCAAGCCTATCCTTTTATATTCTGTATTGGGTTGTCTTCTATTCCAGCTAGTTGCTTTCAAACAGTTATTATTTTACAAGCATTCAGCTGTGTGTGTGTGTGTGACTGTATGGTGCATTCTAGTTCAATACTCTGATCATAGTGAGCTAGCATACATCAAGTAGGCCAGTAAAATCCACCATATAAGACTTTGTAAGCAGTTTTCTTTCGACTATAATGTCCCCCACAAGGTTGGTCATGGCAAAAAGAGAGGACATCCATAATGGATTCATTAGGAACACATCTCCTAAGTATTTGGTCAGGGCAATATTTAAACAACTAAGGGTCATCCCATACAAATGTCTTCACAATGTGAAGAAACCTGTCCCTCATGCTTATTCCAATCACTAGGCATCTCTCCATGTGAAGAAACCACTCCCACACTAAAGAGTTGCTCATCGGGAAATGGAGCAGTTATAAGGGTGGTGTTCGCAGTATTAGACACAATCCTAAAAAGGTGGTCAACCACAAGATTCTCAGCTCCTTTCCTATCTCTAATTTTACAATCAAATTCTTGTAATAATAAGACCCACCTAACTAGCCTAGGTTTGGAAACTTTCTTTTCCATCAGATACCTAATAGTTGAATGATCAGTATAAACTATGACTTTAGCACCAAGCAAGGAAGGTCTGAATTTCTCAAAGGCATACACAACAGCTAGAAATTCTTTTTCAGTCACAGTGTAATTCAGTTGAGCATCATTCAAGGTGTGGCTGACATAATAAATAACAACAGGTTTCTTATCAATTTTTTGTCCTAACACAATACCAACAGCATAATCAGAAGCATCACACATGATCTCTAAAGGTTCTCCCTAGATGGGAGGTTTGAAAATAGGAGGAGAAATAAGGGCATCTTTAAGCTGATTAAAGGCCCTCATACAGTCATCAGAAAAATGGAAAGGTACCTATTTAGCTAACAGTGAAGACAAGGGCTTAGCAATTTTACTAATGTCTTTTATAAATCGCCGGTAAAAACCAGCGTGCCCTAGGAATGAACGAACTTGTTTTACAAAAGTTGGAGGAGACAAATTCTTAATTAAGTGAATCTTTGCCTTATCTACCTCTATCCCATCCTTAGAAATCACATGCCCTAGGACAATTCCCTTTTTCACTATAAAGTGACATTTTTCCCAGTTAAGGGTCAGATTCTTTTCCTGACGTTGACTCAGCACGCGATTCAAGTTAACTAAACAAGCATCAAAAGAAGTACCAAACATAGAAAAATCATCCATAAAATTTCCATACATTCCTCCACTAAGTCAGAAAATATTGAAATCATGCACCTTTGGAAGGTTGCAGGGGCATTACACAAGCCAAAAGGCATCCTTTGGAAAGCAAAGGTGCCAAAAGGACAAGTGAATGTGGTCTTTTCCTGGTCACAAGGGGCAATAGAAACTTGGGTATAACCAGAATAACCATCAAGAAAACAATAATACTCATGCCCAGCAAGTTTTTGAAGCATCTGATCCATGAAAGGGAGGGGAAAGTGGTCCTTCCTAGTAGCTTTGTTCAGTTTTCTAAAATCTATTCAGACTCTCCAGCCAGAAGGGGCACGGGTAGGAATTATCTCTCCCTGTTCATTCTCAACAATAGTCAAACCAGCCTTCTTAGGGACTACATGGACTGGACTCATCCACTTGCTATCAGAAATTGGGCAAATAATATCATGGTCTAACCACTTAAGGATCTCTTTCTTAACTACCTCTTTCATCTGTGGGTTCAATCTCCTAAGGGGATCTCTATGAGCAGCATTTTCATCTTCTAGGAAGATTTGATGCTGAACAATGGAAGGGCTATTCCCCTTAATGTCACCTAAAGTCCACCTTAAGGCTCCCTTGTTCTTTCTAAGAACCTCAATTACTTGGTTTTCCTGGTCCCTACCTAAGTCAGAAGCAATGATTACTGAGTAGGTCTCACTAGGGCCATGAAAAGCATATTTCGGCTCAGAAGAAAGGGGTTTCATCTCAAGTGTGGTGGATAAAGGTGGTTCAGGCTCAACTATCTCATGTGTGGTTTGAGGTGCAAATAAAGATTCATATAACACATCACCACCAAACACATCAGAGTCACACAAAGAATTCAAATCATCAAGATTAATTCCTAGTGCAGTCAACTCATCAGCAAGGGCTACATCAACATAGTCAGGTTGCTCACTATTATCAACAAAATCACTCACCTCTAGTACTCTTAAATCTAGCAGTTTTTAGTACTACAAAGTCAACAGGAAACACAAAATCCCCAACCTTAATCAGAACATCCTCCACTACCCTGTATGTACTCTAGTGGACCTTTTAGCCAGTTGCAATACCATCCTCGTAGGCTTTAGTTCACCTAATCCAAGCATCTCATACACATGGAAAGGCAACAAATTCACACTAGCTCCTAGGTCAAGTAATGCCCTTCCTATCAAAGAATCACCTATGGTAATAGAGATACTGGGGCATCCAAGGTCTTTGTACTTAATAGGCATCTGGTTCGACAGTATGGAACTCACATTCGAGGCTAAGAAAGCCTTCTTAGGTACTTTGATGGCCCTCTTAGTGGTAGAAATCTCCTTAAGGAAGCGAGCATATTGAGGGATCTGCTGAATAGCATCTAAAAGAGGGATGTTCACCTTAACCTGAGAAAAAGTCTCCCTAATTTTGTCCAGACATTTTTGGTCGTTATTCCCCCTTAACCTCTGAGGATAAGGTGGAGGGGGCTTGTAGGCCCCTTGAGATGGTGGACTAGTCAAAGGGTTGGTTTTGGACGAGGATTTGGTGTGAGGAGGCTCAACTGTAGCAGTAAGCCTTCCTCCTTCTAACTCATCATCAACAAGCTCATCAACAGATTTATCAGTCACATTTACATCAGAAGATTTCAATTGCACTTTATTATATTTCTGTCCCAAAATGAAGAGTAATAACACCATTCAGACCTCTAACCTGACTAGGGTCACTAGGTGACAAACCTGAAGCTTGCCCATTGGGGTTTGCCTCAGGCTGTGCAGGAAAAGATCCCCTATCTCTATTAGTTAACATCATTTGAGAAAATTGATCATTCATTTGATGAAACTTTATTTATTTACGATCCTGTTTTTTATTATTTAAATTATCCGAAATTGCACAAAATAATTTAATAATAATTTAATCCCGGATCGAACACTAAATTTAGGCCCAAGAAGGAAAAAGCGGGCTGCCTGAACTCATTAAAACCCACCTGGGTTTTAACGGATTATGGGCTGGGTCTTTTTCCTCCTAGGCCCAGAGGGATGTGGGTTGTAATTGATAAAACCCACCTAGGTTTTATCAACTTCTGGCCCATTTCCCTAGGGTCCAACCTTGAATTAGCGAAGGAGATGAATTAAATCAATTTTTTAAAAATATTTTATGCAAAAGCGAATATTTTAAATAATTAAATAAATTTATATAATTTTAAAGAGTCACTGGCTGATTTAAGAAACCGACAAACCATAAAAAAAAAGTGTCTCCGGTCTACGAATCCGATTTCTGGATTTGGGGGTAAGGCTACGGAGTCGAGAATTATAAGAACTCTCGAATCCGCCTACTTAAAAAATAGACTCTACTAAAATCGAAACTTGAAATGAAAAAGAGCGGGAAGAAATTTAATTAATTTCACAATGTTATTATTCAAATCATGTAAAAAATGATCATGTGTACTTTACAAAGTATTTGCAAGTAAAAGAATTCAATTACATGATGATAAAAACAATGTGAATAATGAAATCAAACCTTGCTTAAAGGTGGTAAATGTGATGGAAATTGACCCCTTGACTTGACCTTGACTTGTGGCTTGGATGGTAGGATGTAAGTGGTTTAGAAGGATGGTGTAAGGATAATGATGTGACAATAATGATTATGGGAGAATTAGAGTGGGTATGGGTAATGGAATTTTTGAGAGAATTTAAGTATAGTGGTGATAGATGGTGAGAATCGTTAGTTGAAATTTAGGTAGAGTAAGGGTGATAGATGATGGTAGTTGATCCCATGAGGGTGAAATGGAGGGGGTATTTATAGGTGAGGGAGTGAATGTTTAGGAGGGAAAATGAGGGGAGCATACCCCAAAAATCATGCCATCTCGTATCAAAACCAAGGCGGGTTATAAGGGGTTAATGAGGGTCAATGCACGTGTGCTATGATCATTAAGTTTCTGCATGGGAATTTTGGCGCCAGAATATTAAAACCCAGGAGGGTTTTAATTGATCTTCCCAGGTGGGTTTTGCTATTTCTAGGCCGGGACACGCTTTCCACCCGCTTATGCTTGTGGGCTGCCTTCTGAACTTTAAAACCCATACGGGTTTTATTAGTTGTAGGTGGGCCGTCTTTGACTTCTTGGGTCCATGCTGCTGACCTTATGGGCCCAATGACCTATTTGGTGTTTTGCCCAAATGACTTGCTGATCTTGATAAGTCGGGATTTTATTGGTGTAAATCTCGGTGTCTACGCCTGTATGCATTGTCTCCTATTTTCTCCAAGACTTCAAATGGGCAATCTACTCTTCGCACTAACTTTCCTTTCCTCTTTGTTGGGAACCTGTCCTTCCTTAGATGTATCCACATAGGATCTCCTGGTTAAAAGACCATTTTTCTCCTATGTTTGTTTGCTGAAGTAGCTGTCTGCTCAGAATACTTGATGATTTTCTCTCTAACCTGCTAATGAAGCTTCTTGATCTTCTCTGCATGTGTACCTGCTTCATAAATCATAACTAAACTATATAGAATTTGTTAGTGGAGATAAATCCAAAAGAATGATAAGATTTCTCCCATATACAACCTGAAATGGGGAAAGGCCAGTTGCCTTTGAAGGTGCTCTATTGAATGCAAATTCAGCATGGGGCAAAAGAGTGTGGCATCCTGTTTTATTTGTGTTTATCAGTGATATCAATACAATCCCAAGTGTCCTGTTGGTCACCTCTGTTTGACCATCAGTCTGTGGGTGGCATGTTGTACTGTATTTGAGCTTTGTCCCTAACTTCTTCCATAGGGTCACCCAAAAATGGCTCAAAAATTTTGCATCTCTATCTGAAACCATACTCTTAGGTACACCATGAAGCCTCACAACTTCTTGAAAGTATAGTTCTGCCACTCTAACAGCATCATTGGTGGTATGGCATGGAATAAAATCCAAGTTAATGTCCTTAGTATACCAACTATAAAATCCAAGCTATTGTCCTCCCATGGGCTTCTAGGAACATGTAGTGTGGTGTATAACCCTTGAGGTAGGCTATGGCTCTTTGCAACTAGACAGATTGCACACCTTTTCACCCAATGCTCCATAACGCTTCTCATTTTAGGCCAACAGTAGTGCTCTTTTAGCATGAGAAGGGTTTTCTCAATGCCAAAGTGGCATGCTAAACATCCTCCATAGACTTCTGAAAGTAGTAGTTCCTTGAAACTACTCCTTGGTATACATAGTCTTGTCTCTTTTAAAAGGAACCCTTGGTCTATATGATACAGACTCTGAGGGTGTCCTTGGCACTTCTGAAAAATCTCACCAAAATCTTCATCCTTCTTGTACATGGCTTTCACTTGCTCAAAGCAAAGTACCCTTGCATCTAGAACCTGCAATAGCAAGTATCTCCTTGACAAAGCATCAACTCCCTTGTTTAGATTCCCTGACTTGAGATGGATCATGAAGTGAAACTACTGTATGAACTCTATCCAAGCAGCATGCTGGTATTGAGCTTATGTTGCCCTTGGATGAACTTCAAGTGCTCACGATCACTATGCAATATGAACTCTGCTCCAATTAAGTAATGCCTCTAGTGCTGAAGAGCTCTAGTTATGGCATAGAACTCTTTATCATAGGTGTTGTACTTCCTTTAAGCATCATTCAATTTCTCACTGAAGTAGGCAACATGCTTGCCTTCCTGGGTTAGAACTGCTCCTATGCCAACACTTGAACCATCACACTCCACTTCAAAAACTTTGGAAAAGCTTGGCAAAGCCAGAATTGGTGCTGAAGTAAGTTCTCTTGATCTCTTCAAATGCTCTTTGTGCAGCTAGTGTACAAGAGAAACTTTTTCCCTTCACTAGCTCTATCATAGGTCATAGGATGGTACTGAAATTCCTCACAAATCTCCTGTTAAAAGAAGCGAACCCATGAAAACTTCTAATTTGCTGAATAGAACTAGGAATACGCCATTCCCTGATTGCCTTGACCTTTTCCTCATCCACCTGAATTCCTTCTACTGTCACAATATAGTCAAGAAAGTTGACTTGGCTTGTAAAGAATTGGCATTTCTTCAAATTCCCATATGACTGCTCCCTGCTCAATATCTCTCCATCAACTTTTTAAATGGTTCACATGCCCCATCTCAGATTGGCTGTAGATTAGTATATCGTCAAAATACACAACAACACACTTACCAATCAATGGCTTTAAAACCTGGTTCATAAGCCTCATGAATGTGGATGGGGCATTTGTCAAGCCAAAAGGCATGACTAACCACTCAAATAACCCTCCTTTTGTCTTCAAAGCTGTTTTCCACTCATCTCCCTCACAAATCCTGATCTGGTAGTAGCCACTCCTTAGATCAATCTTGGAAAACACCACTGAACCATGCAGTTCATCTAGCATATCTTCAAGCCTGGGAATTGGGTACATGTACTTAATAGTAATCTTGTTAATAGCTCTACAATCTATACACATTCTTTAACTGCCATCCTTCTTAGGAACCAATAACCAGGCACTGCACAGGGGCTCAGACTCTCCCTTATCATCAACCTGTCTTTGTATCTCATTGGTTTCAGCTGGGGTCATTCTATAGGCAGGTTTGTTTGGCAAAACAGATCCTGGAACAAGATCTATTTTGTGCTGTAGGGGGTAGGCTTGGGGGCATTTCATCTGGAAAGTCATGTAGTGTAACGCCCCGACCCCTCCCGGGTCGTGAACATTACCAGTAACTGCTTCAAGGATCGTTGACTAGCCCCACAAATCACCACGAGTCTTTCCAGCGTGCTTCGTCCTCGCTCACACGCTGCCTGAGAAAACTTTCCAGGAGGTCACCCATCCTTTGACTACTCCCAGCCAAGCACGCTTAACTAAAGAGTTCCAACGGATGAGCTACCATAAAAGAAGGTGCACCTTGGTGATATAAGTAGTCACTTCAATTCTTTTAAGCCACACTTTTAACCACATATCCGAGGTATTACAGTCACCCCCACTTAAGCGCACAACGTCCTCATTGTGCCACAATCTAATCCAGAATCTTTGCCCCGCTAGGTGACTGCCCATGGCTCTCCCGTACACTGGCGCAGCTCACAGTCGCGGGTCGGCTCTGATACCATCTGTAACGCCCCGACCCCTCCCGGGTCGTGAACATTACCAATAACTGCTTCAAGGATCGTTGACTAGCCCCACAAATCACCACGAGTCTTTCCAGCATGCTTCGTCCTCGCTCACACGCTGCCTGAGAAAACTTTCCAGGAGGTCACCCATCCTTTGACTACTCCCAGCCAAGCAAGCTTAACTGAGGAGTTCCAACGGATGAGCTACCATAAAAGAAGGTGCACCTTGGTGGTATAAGTAGTCACTTCAATCCTTTTAAACCACACTTTTAACCACATATCCGGGGTATTACATGTAGATACTGGTTTAGATAGGTTGAAATAAGGGGTGGTCATTTTGTGGGGGTAAATCTTCCTCTATGTCAAGCAAAATGAGATCACTTTGATCACTGAACTCATGCTGTTCAATAGGCAAAATGACATCAAGAGCTGGCTCATCGATAAGGTTTTTTGTTCTTTTTTTTGAGCTGAGATGGTCTAAGAGGGGTAAGGTTGATTTTCTTGTTGTTCAAACAAAGAGAATATGTATTGGCTCTTCCATTATGGTTAACATACCTATCATACATCCAAGGTCTCCCCAATATCAGGTGACATACAACCATAGGAATCACATCACACCAAAATTCATCTCTATAAGCTGAACCAATTGAAAAATTCACAAGGCATCTAGAAGAAATCCTGATACCTTTACTTTGGTTCAACCATTGTATGGTATACGGTTCTGGATGGGTGCTGGTAGTAAGATTGAGCTTCTTCACCATGGTTTCAGAGGCTGCATTAGTACAGCTACCTCCATCAATGATCAAAGAACAAATTTTCCCACCAACTGTGCATCTGGTGTGGAAAATATTCTCTCTTTGCTCTGTTGCTTCATTCCTTGCTAAACTACACAAAATTCTCCTGATCACAAGCATTTCTCATTGATCAAGTGTTGCTTACACCTCCTTCTCATCAAATACAGGCTCTCTAGGGGCTCTTCATACTGATCTTCTCCATCAAATGGCTCAGGATCAAGCAAAAGTGTTGCTTGAAAGTCAGCCAAGGTGACTGTTCTCCTATTTGGACATTCAGATGTTGTGTGTCCAAGTCCTTGACACCTGAAGCATCTCCTTTCTGGAAAAGCTCTACTGGTAGGAGCTGAGGTTCTTTGTGGGGTATTTTGTGGCTGGTTTTGGGGTGGTCTTGGGGCTGGATATCTGGGTTGAGGCGGGGGTGGGGGTGGATAGGCTCTTTGTGGGGGAATGTAGGATGTTTGATCTCATTTCAAGCCGAATTGATATTGTTTATAAGGTAGTTTGCTTGTTTTAGTCCCTTGATTATGTACTTGTTATGATGATTTTGTGTTTTGTAGGTTAAATCAAAGAAAAGCGGAAAAAAGGAATCAAAAAGCTGACAAATCCAACATCCGGAGCGTAGCACCCACGGCACACAAGGTGGCTGCTAGGGTTTGGGGGGGGGGGTTATTATTATTCTTTTCTCAAATTCTTTTCTATATAAACCATATTATATTTCATTAGTTACTTAGTTTTTAGTTTAGACACTTAGTTTTTATCTTAGTTTTAATTAGGTTTTAGAATGAACTTCCTTAGTTTTGTTTAGCCTTAAATTGTAATTCAAACCTTTCTAGATTAATGCAAGTTATTCATTCTTCAAGTTCTTCTTCTTGTTTTCTGTTTCGTTTCTTGTCTTTCGTTTTCACTTAGTATAGTCAACACCAAAAATTCGATTGCTAGTTAAGAGGAGGATTAAGGTTCCTCGAATTCTCCCTTTAAGCGAGGAGTCGAGCAGTCTTAGTAATCCAAATCAAGCTTTTTCTTTTTTGTTTGGGGGAAGATTCGTGATTCAAGATTCAAGATTTCAAGATTCATGATTAGAACAATGCATCCTAGGTATAATTTCGTTTCCTTAATTTCAGTAATTAATACACTTTTTACATTCATCATTCTTGATTGTTTTTAATTGCTTTCTTAGTTTTAGATTCTTGTTAGATTAGGTTTAATTCATCTTTGAGTTTATGTTTTCCATAATTTTCATTGCTTTCGATTCATAATTAGTTTAGTTTATATTATTTACTGCTTCCTGCATATTGAAAACCCTACCAAACTAATTCCCTGTTAACCTAACACACCATCCCTGAGGTACGACAACCCTACTTTTTACCCCAAAATCTACAACCGAACAATGGCGCTTTTGCCGGGGATGGCGTTATTTGGTAGATTAGGTTATTGGTTTGTGTGTGAATGGTTTAACTGCTTTCTTAGATTAGTTTTTTTTTTAAAAAAAAACCAAAACAATTTATAAAACTAAAAAAATAAAAATAAATCGAGACTTCAAGGAAAAGACGGTGTAGACACCGAATTTTGTACCGAGACAAGTGTACAAATCAGGAACAACAAGAAAAGAGGTTAGAAGGAAAGCCAAGCCACTAGGCCTCCATCAATCAAAAGCTACCGGGCTAACCCACCACAAAAAGCCTTCATTTTCCACCCTTTCCACATAATTATGCCCACCATTTCGAATCTCATTTTTTCCACAAGTCTCGTTAGCCCCATTTCTTTTGATGAGAGTAAATAAGCTTTCCAACACCTTTTGAATTTCCTCAATCGAAGTTCGGATGAAAGGGTTATGGCCGTTCAAAGTTGAACTTAGACAGTTTTAAACCCAGGCGGGTTTTAACATTTTCCAAGTCCTGAAATCTGGCCCACCATGAAACTTCGGCCCAGGAAAGACATCAAAACCCGCCTGGGTTTTGAGACCAGCAAGACACGTCATTTCGAGCAGCTACGTCAGCGATCCGTGAGAAGATCAGTTAAAACCCGCCTGGGTTTTAATATTTTTGGCGCCAAAATCTGCATGCATTCAATCCTTGATAAAAGCATACGTGGTTGACTTGCCATTGACCCCATGAAACCCGCTTGGGTTTTGATCCGAGAGGGCATGATTTTTGAGATATGATCCCTCCATTTTCCCTCCAAACCTCTCACTTCCTCACCTATAAATACGCCCTCCATTTCACCCTCACTTCATCAACTACTATCATCCATCACCCTTACTCTAAACAAATCATCCTCAACTATTCTCATCAACTACCACCATTACTATACTCAAATTCTCTCAAAATTCCATTACCTACACCCTCTCTAATCTTCCCATAATCATTTTCATTCCTATCGCAATCATTATCCTCACACCACCTTTCCAAGTCATCTTACATTCTTCCATTCAAGCTCCAAGTCAAGACCAAATCAAGGGATCAAATCCATTACATCCACCACATTTAAGGAAGGTCTGAATTCACTATTTATATTATTGTATCTCATCATGTAATCCATTCTTTGATTCTTTTACTTGTACATATCTTGTAAAAAGTAAACATCATTGGTTTAATCTTACACGTTTTGAATAATAACTTCATGAAATTAACCAAACTTCTCCCCGCTCTGTTTCTTTTCAATGTCGATTTTATTAGAGTCTGTTTTCTGACAGGCGGATTCGAGAGTTCTTATAACTCTCGAATTCCTAACCTTACCCCCGAATCTAGAAATCGGGTTCGTAGACCGGAGTCACTTTTTATTACTTTTACTGTTTGTCGATTTTCTTAAATTGGCTAGCGACTTTTTAACATTTTATAAACCCGTTTAATTAATTAAAATGTTCGGTTCTTGCATAAATATAATTTAAAAATGATTTAATTCATATCCACTATCAATTCAAGGCTAGGCCCGAGAGAAATGGACTAGAAACTGATAAAACCTAGGTGGGTTTTATCGATTTCAGTCCATCTCTCTCCGAGTCGAGAAAGGAAAAGACCCAGCCCAGAATCCATTAAAACCCAGAGGGGTTTTAACGAGTGCTGGCGGCCCAATTTTTCCTTCCCAAGCCTGAATCTAGTGTTTTGGATCGGGATTGAATTATTACTAAAATATTTTGTGCAATTTCGAATAATTTAAATAATAAAAAATGAATTTGTAAATAAATAAAGTTTCATCACCCCGAAAATGAATTTCGAAAATAAAAATATCCTTATTTAATAATTAAGCAACCTTAGTCGCCTCCAGACCGTTTAAGTAGCGCATCCGAAAACCGACACCCCTAAACGGGGAAGATTTTCCGGGTCCTACAGGTTGACGACTCTACTGGGGACTTAAACTTAAAAAGATGGTAAAACATGAAAAAATACAACTGATTTGAAATTGTAAAAGGGAGGAGTTAATTTATTTCGCAATTTTATTATTCTTTTGTTAGGCATCCTTTGCATACCGGGCCACTAGTCGGGTCTTTTGACACGTTAGCACAAAGGCGACGGTTTAGGTAATAACTAGGATTTTACCTCACGAGTGGGCGACAACTACTTGTGTGATGCATCCTACATCACCAAGTATTTGGTCTCTCCTCTCCCCATGTTACACTCAAAGGGTTTCCCTGAAGTTCTTTAAGCAACACCTCACACATCTTACCTAAGGGTATGATGCACCGGGGCGAGAATGTGCGGTAGGCCATGTAACCCAACCATAGAAATCCATGAATATAGAGCCTTGGTTTAGGATATCCTTCATGTTGTATGCTATGTGCTATGTGTACCCCTTCCTCTTTTCTTTTTGTAAAGAGTCGACCCTTGTTTGGAGGTTTTGTTATAGTCCATATAAAATTCATTTGGTTGAGAAAATGATTATTTATTAATTGATATAATTAACTCAAAGGCATTATGGTTAGCCCAAGTGGAAGTCCCCATTTATGTTTGAAAGTTGATTATCTTAATTAATAAATAAAACTTGACTCACCTTTGATGATATTATATGACCCTTTATGAAATTCTCTTAACAAAGGTCCAAAATTAATTAAAAAGTCCAACAAAGTTAATGGAAAGCGTCGTAGACTGCATAATAGTCACTAGGCTTGAGTAAATTAATTTATCAATTTAATTAATAAATCCATCGCATTTATGGACAACCCGTTGTTAGGCCCAACCATATTGGATTTGTCAATTAAGCCCATAAATTAATTATGACTCGCTTATTGTTGACTTTATCCAGTCCTTTACAATATCCATTTTCCTCGAGTAAAAATAAAAAGAGTATAAAAAAAGAAGAAGGTTAAAAAAGTGGGTTGTCAGTTTTGACAAGCATTATTCTAGTCCGCATAATAGCCAATGTGGCTAGAGTTGTCTAAAGTTATTGGGCCAAGTTACGGATTCTTCCTAAAACGGTCGGCCTGTGGATTGGGCCCATCCGAATTGAGAAACACTGACAAGTGCTTTCTAATTTATGACAAGTTCGCTATATTTGACTTTATTCGACCCTTTATAATGTTCTGTCGTTAGGTCCATGTAGACTGGATGAGTATTTGTTTCAGAGTCTACATGTAAATGTCTTTCAGTCTTTAGAAAGTCTCATGCAAAGTCGTGTCATATGTGAGTCTTTTATTAAGTCAATATGTGTGCTTTGTTTTTGGAAGTTTAAACCCGAGTCACGGGTGAGTCTTTGGTCTAGGTCATAAGTGAGTCTTTTCCTGGGTTAATGTGTGTTTGTCTCTTTTAGAAAGACCAATGTAAGCCTAGATCATGGGCGAGTCTTTGTTTCAGAGTCAGGATTTGAGTGTCTTTTTCTTTAAAAGTATCATATAAGGTCTAGGATGAGTCTTTGTGTTAGTGTCTGCATGTAAGTGTCTTGCATTCTTCAGAAAGTCTCATATAGGTTCATAGGTTATGAAAACCCATGTCATGGGCAAGTCTATGTCTATAGTCATCATGTAAATATCTGTCTTTTTTTAGGAAGTCTAATGTAAACCCATGTCATAGGTTAGTCTTTCTGGATCAACATATAGGCATTTGCACTTTAGGAGGTCTCACATAGAACATGTAGACCCATGTCATGGGTAAGTCTTTTCCTTGAGTTGACATATAGAAGTCTTGTATCCTAGGAAGTCCCATGTAGGTCAGTTAGCAATTTCAAAGCCATGTCCTGGGTGAGTCTCTCCCGAGTCACCATGTAGGTTTTTTTTTTTCATTTTAGGAAGTCCATATAGGTCATTTAGGTCATGCATGCATTGGGATGGGTTTTTCTTCATTTGTCTAGTGTCAGGGTCAAGGCCTGAGCTAACCATAAAGGGAATTTTTGGATCACGAGAAATTCTACAGCTAGGGGTGTTCATCGGTTCAAACCGAACCAAACCGGCCCGAACGAATAGACCGAAAATCGAATAAGGGGTAAAGTCCAAACCGGAAAAAATCGGTTCGGTTCAGTGTTTGGTTTATCCGGTTTTGAACCGAATAATGGACAACTTTTATGGTTTTCACCGGAACCGAATAAACCGAAAAGATGTAATGTCCAAACCGAAAACCGAACCTAATAAAAATCAGTTCGGTTTGGACCGGTTCAATTCGGATCAGTTCTCGAATAATGCACACCCATATATGCAGCTACCTGTTGCACCAGCGGTTAGTAGACCTCGGTACTATCGTTCTTCCTCAGGGAGCTAGGGGCCTTCACAACAATTACTTAACTCTAGGTAGGGTTTAGGATTAAGAAAAAGGCGATGGACTTGTAAAAATAAAACAGCATAAAAATACTAAGTTCAGTCAAAAGGTGAAACAATGGGTGTCGGGAGACTTTCGGGATGCAAACGGGGATACGGAATTGAGTTTCACAACAAGAGAGTAACGGGAAGGGGAAATCAAATGGTAATTCCGTTGGAAAAATACCCATCGGGCTTCCTTTTTCAAGGATAGTCCGGATTGACTTCCCCAAAGTCCAAAGATAGACTCGGGGAGTCGATTAAACGAAATTTCCTAGTTAGTTTCTATTCGCGCTCGCGAATTAGAACACTAACTATCCCAATTCCTACCTTCCAACAAGCATTGGATGTATTCGGGTGTTTTCACACCCAATTACATCCCACTTGAGGGAAGGATAGGGTTGGGAAATTGATTTCCTAACTAGTTACTCACTAATATTGCTAACCCAATCCTAATCACCCATTCACACTCTTAATATCTCCCTAACCCATTAGGGTTCAAGCCACTAAACATCCTAACTATCATGATACTAACACCAACAACATAAATCAAGCTTAAAAAGGTAAACAAGATAACAACAAACAATCAATAAAACAAACGATAGCAACAATAACAAAAACAGAGATTAATAGATAAACTATGAAATAAAAGAGAGAAGGGTTAAGAAATGCTCATTGATTGATGACAAAGAGGCAAAAAACTCTGAATAATAAATGCTCCAATGCTCCAAAATAAGATAATAATCTTCAAACTTGGAATTAGACTTGAAAGATTCCAGAACATAAACCAATAACTCAGCAAAATCTTCACTAACTCTCTAATCCAGGGCTTAAGAGAAGGCTAAAAGTATCATAAAAGCTAGGTAAAAGATGATTAAAGGTTGTCTAAAGGCTGATAAAAAGTCTCTCTCCGCCAAAAATGACCAAAAACAATATATAAATGACTTAGGTTGTTACTCAAAACACAGCACTTAATCACTACAGACAAACTGTGTCCGCAGGGGACCGTGCGCACGGTCAAGGTGACAGTGGCCACGGTCCTGCGTAAGGCAGGAGAGATCTCTCCTCTTCGCTGTACCGTGGGCACGGTACCCAGGCACCATGGGCACGATGTAGGAGATTTAGGGTTTGCACTTCTTCGCTCCTTCGCACTGCCGTGGCCACGGTCTCCTTCGGCCAGCTTCTTCTTGATCAGGGCAGTATGTTTACCGTGGCTACGGTCAGGTTGACCGTGACCACGGTCCATCTCGGCTGCAACTCCTCCTTTTGGGCGTTTGGCTTCAATCTGACCGTGGCTACGGTCAAGGTGACCGTGGCCACGGTCTAT
The DNA here is from genome assembly GCA_029582165.1 of Portulaca oleracea. NCBI lineage: Eukaryota > Viridiplantae > Streptophyta > Magnoliopsida > Caryophyllales > Portulacaceae > Portulaca > Portulaca oleracea. The sequence goes on from CM055880.1 coordinate 28,995,278, forward strand.
CTCGGCCACTTGGTTACTTCAAGGCGTAGCGCCCGCTACGGAATTGGTCGCTAGGCTACCTTTTGACGCCTGAGAACTTGTATTTGCGTTTCCGCGCTTTCGACAAACTCGGCCCTTCCGATTCCGCTGCCTTCGACACGACCAGGGCTCGGGAAATCTCAGGGAATCTCGGGATTCCCAAGATTGGTGTAAAAATGGCCCATTTAGCGCAGTTTTGAGTAAAGCCTTCGGAACTACAAAAAGTAAACAAAACGCATTAAAAGTTATTAAAAAGAGCTACTAGATAAGTCAAAAGCCTAAGGAATTAGGCGGTATTTAGATGCGTAAGCGGGTCTAAACACCCCCCCACACTTAAACTTTTTCTCGTCCCGAGCAAACAAAACAAAACAAACTAACTAACATTAACTCCACTGTCGTGGGAGAGAAACGGATGCATTTAGCGTATGCACCAAGCCCTTTGAACCCCCCGGCAACTCGGGTGGACGAGATGGACTCGTGAGGGTTTGTATCGGCTGTACCCACAAAAGCCAAAGAAAAAGGAGAGAGGGAAAGTGAAAACAAAACCGAAGAAAAACACAAGGAAAGAAAAACAAAGGCTTTGATTCACAAGATCTCGCTTTCCAAACTAAGAAAACGCGATTAAACCTCCCAAAGTAACCGTAAGGAGCACCTCACAACACCAAACTCAGGTAAAGGTCGATCTTAGAGATTTTTCAACTCCCTACACTTTGTACCAAGCGAAACTCGACATGAAAAGGTTTTACGGGAACCAACATACTCTAAAAACTCGCATCCGAATTTGAAAACAACGAAACAACCAAGAGAAGTGTTTCCATCCCTTGCATTTGGTCGCCCTTGGCTTGGTGAGGGCCGTAGGTGATGCAAGGGGAGGCCCCACTCTTTTAAGAAGCAAAAACTTTTCCTTTTCTTTCTTTTTGAGTTGGAATTACCAACGAAAATTGCTTTTCTTTTTCTCTCTTTTGTTTTTTTGGTTTTTAAAAGTCGGTATTAGCCTTACTTTCGGGAATTGGATGGCCCATATAAGGGGTATACCCTCCCAACACGGTCTTTTCCATTCGCCTCTCCGTCGCAAAGCGATATGGGAGGAGGGTTAAGGGGTATCCATGCCGTACAACGAATACCGGGCCCGTGTAGGTTGGCTAAGTGTTGGTGGTTAATGTCTACAGCAACACGCTCCACTTATTCAAGTTATTGTATCTTAGGAAAGCTTTTCTTTCTTTTCTTTTCTTTTTGCACTTTTTGCTTTTGCTAAACGAGAAACAAAACAAACCCGGACACAAGTTCCTAAAACCTCCCGGTTCCAGCAAAAAGAGAAGGGAACAGGGGTCTCTCTAGACACTTAATGAAAGGAGTTTATTAAGGGTAAGTCTCGACGAAAACCCAAATTAGGGTCGAAATTGCTCCAACCGGTTACTTTTTGAAGAAGTTTAAGAACGACTTCTCAACTCCGAAAACGAGATCCAGGAAACAAAACCAAACAAAGACAAAACGAAAAGGTTTTCACTCCCTTTTTTCTCCTTTTTCTCACGGAAATTTTTCAAAATTTTAGCAAAAACTAGGAAAACAAGGAACAAAATGACTAGGTGATCTACCCTTGAAGCAGAATATCTTCCCCCCCCCCCCCCACACTTAAAACTCCACAATGTCCTCATTGTGGGAACGAGTCACGTGAAAAGGCTAGAGAACCTAAAGAAACACAAACAAAACAACTAGCAAGTAGAAATGGTGGAGACCCGAGTCCACACGGCTCCAACAACAATATATATCCCAACACAGACATTCACAGGGTTTCGCCACCCAAAAGAAAACCAAGCATGTGACGGATCATAATAGGAATTCACGTAAAGAGAGTAAGGTGGAAAGATATTACCTCAAACTCTTCATAAGCGTTAAAATAGCGATCCAGAGTCGTCGTTCGAGTGAATCAAAACGATGTTAGAGCAAAAGACAACTTACAATCGATAGAACTCGCATGTGAGACCAAAAACAAAAGAAAGGAAAGTCTAACATAAAAGCTAAGAAAAACAAAACTAATTACAATATGTACATTGCCAATGACTTGCCTTATCCCCGAATCTCACTCATTGAGGTTAGAAATAAGGGTGAAACTCCATACATACCAACCGAGAATAACTGATTCATTGCGTTCATTACAAAAATATTCATGTATAAACCATCAGTGATCAAAATACAACCGAAACAAGAGTAAACAAACTTATCGGTCCACAAGAATAACCATCGAACAACCAAAGGATAACCCGGCAACACATGAAAGACCAACAATGCAAGGCAAACCCGAGCATCATATCCAAACAACCCCAAAATCATGCCAAAACATGCTAAATGAAACCGAGAGAACAACACACCAAAACCATCAGACATCTCATCTAAACCCCGAAGAAGCACCCCCCACACTTATACTTCATAAAATAAAGTAAATAAAAGCAATGATAAAGGTCGGGTGGGGGGTTTAGTGCTTACGAATGGTCCTCAAGCGGACCCTCCCGGAGGATGACGGAGTAAGAGTTGCGATTGGATGCTAGCAAGCATCTCCTGTTGGGTCTCGATCAACCCTTACAAGTTTTCGATCAACGTCTGTTGGTTTTGGTTGAGCTCCCGTTGTTCTTGAAACTCATCATGAAGCTCCTGGAGTTGCTCGCTGATACGTTCAAGAGCGGCGTCCCGCACTTGACTCGGCTTTGCTTCGTCCCCTTGTGCTTGTCCTCCCTCTTCTTCCTCTTCGTCTTCTTCATCGGCCTCTTCTTCTTCGTCACCTTCCTCCTCGGGGTCTCCGGGACCACCCACTGCAAAATGATCCCCATAAGTTTGGCCACACGACCAATTGCGTTTGTCGGTGACATCTAGACGTTGCACGACATTGTCGTCACCCAAATGAACGACGACGCTATGGGGCTCGTTCCCGTGACGGTAGAATGTTCGCATCTTGTTTTTCTCCAAGAATTCCATCTTTCGCAGGCGAACACCGTCGATAGGATTGGGGAAAAACAGTGGGGTCCTTTTGTTTAGGTAAGACTCGAACCCTTGTTTCCTTAGGAGATGAGTGATGATGTGACCCATACCAATGGTCATGTTCCGGGTTTCGAGGCTTATCTCTCGGAGACAATGGAGGATGCAGGAGCCGGTGTTGACTCGACGACCGTTAACGGCGTTGTAGAGGACGAAGAGGTCGTCCTTTCGGATGCTTGATCGCCCGGCGTCACAGCCAAAAACAGAGTTTGTGATGATGCGGTGGAAGATACGGACGCTGAGGTTACAAAAATCCCGGGCCTTAGAGTTGCTCGGGCAATAGTATTACGCTTTTGGAGTTCAAACCTTCGGATAACGCCTCCTCCAGCAAGTGAGATTGCCCATTGCCTCTTGTTCATTGAAGTTAACAACCTCGCCATAGAATATCCCGTCCTCAGGTAGGCCTAACTCATTGCAAAGATCCTTGAGCGTGCATTTGACTTCCTTCTTGGCCACAATGTATGAGAAAGAGGCTTGGGATGTGCCGTCTTCCTTTACAATCAAAGAGCTAAGGAATTCGAGCATCGGTTGTTCGACAATCGGCTCATTGATGGTGGCGAAGACCTCCCAGCCCATGGTTTTGATGAAGAAATCCATGCTCGGTTTACAAAATATATCCTTGGCCGTCTCTTCGTGAAAGAGGTCCGGACCACAAATCTTCCGCTTCTTGAGCCGCTCAAACCTCGCCTTATGCATATCGTCCCGGAAGGTAACCTTAACCTTCGGGTCGCATTGAATGATGGAGGCTGGTTGACCCTTGTACCGGGTTTTGTCGGGCTCGGTAGAGGTTGATGGGACGGGTGTAGATTCCGGCTCGGTCCGGGCTCGTTTAGCACAACCCATTGATAGCACTGAAAAACAAAACACAACCACCACAACAAGGAAACACCACAAGAAAATCGCAACCACAACCCAATTCAACCTCAAAACCCAATTCAACCACAAATTGCAATCACAAAACCAAGAAAATTCCCGAGCAACCACAAATTGCAATCAAATACAAAACCCAATTCAACACTTCACCAAAACACTCCCAATTTCAACAATATCCACCAAAATTTCAACCCTAAACTCAACCAAATTCGTTCAACCAAGAATCACAAGGAATTCGCACAACATTCTACCCAAATATAAAGAAATTGAGTGTTTAAGCACCAATAAATCAAGGAATACCTGGATTGAAGACTTTGAAGGGATGGGTGATGAATTTTGAACCCCACTAGTGCAAAAACCCAGAAATTTGGCTCGAGGAGGACCAAAAATGGCAGAAAAACGCAGGTAATGCACAGCTAGGGCAAAAACACGGGGGAGAATGGAGAGAAATGGAAGGATTGATGATGAATTTGAGAGAAATTGCAAGGAAATTAGGGTTTGAGGGTTTTAGGAGGGTTTTCGAGTGTGAGAGAGTGGAGGGAAATGAAATTGAAATGAGGGAAAAAGAGATAGAACCCCCGACAATATCCACAGTTTTCGACTCACCGTGGCCACGGTAGGTTTGACCGTGGGTACGGTGTGGCTCGGGTGGAGGAAAAAGAAGGGAAAATGCAGGATAGTCACCGTGGCTACGGTAACATTCACCGTGGTCACGGTGACCTTCGGGAAGAGACTTTTCCAAGAAATTGCTGCGATTTGACCGTGGCTGCGGTGAAACCTACCGTGGTCACGGTCCACTTCGGCCGAAGAGAAACTGGGAGCATTTTGTGTAGTCTGACCGTGGCTGCGGTGAAACGCACCGTGGTCACGGTCCCTTTCGGTCCAGCTCCTGTACCTACAAGGCTCAAAACTTGGAAAAACTCGTTAAGTCCTAAAATCTACCTTCTTATTATCCACTCCTTTGTCTTCCTCACTCAATTTATCATCAAAAGGGACTTTCCCAACACTCAAAGATTACATTCAAATCCCGACCCTCATAGAACCTCTCTTTATTTTCACTCTCGCTCTCGATTTTTTTCTCGTTTCTTTTCGATCTTTTCTAATTTTTTTCTTCAGCTTTTCTAATTTTTTTATTTTCTCTTTCTTTTTCTCAAATTTTTCAAAACTAATAAGGAAAAAGAAAATGCTAAAAATAAGGGAAATAAAATGGAAGAAAATGAAAGAAAATACTAAAAGAAGGGAAAGTAAGTCATACCTCTCCCGAGTGCTTGTTTTTATAGATCCTAGCTCGACCTTTCCCGGTGCTTTTCAATCCTCAAAATTCTCAAGATACACCACAACTGTCCCGGCATATTCCTCGCCCATGATGTACGGTTTAAGCTTTATGAGTTCGCCTTGAAACATTTTCCTTGTGCATCCTTCAATTCAACCACTACGGCGCGAAGAATTTTCACAATTTCGAATGGACCAGACCATCGTGATCTCAATTTCCCGGAGAATAACTTTAACCTCGAGTTGAAGATGAGAACCCTATCGCCTACCACAAACTCACGCCGGTTCAACCTCTTGTCGTGCCATGCTTTGGTTCTTTCTTTGTAGATCTTGTTGTTCTCATATGCATGATGCCTCAACTCCTCAAATTCTTCCAGTTGAAATAACCGACTACTTCCGGCCGCCTTAAGATCGAAGTTCAACTTCTTGATTGCCCACATGGTTTTATGCTCAAGCTCCACGGAGAAGTGACACGCCTTCCCGTAGACAAGACGGTAGGGAGTAGTACCTATCGGAGTCTTGTAGGCGGTGCGGTATGCCCACAACACTTCATCCAACTTTTCTGCCTAATCTTTCCTCGAAGAGTTGACCGCCTTTTCTAGGATCTTCTTGATGGCTCGGTTTGAGATTTCCACTTGACCTTGTGTTTGTGGATGATAAGGTAGTCCCTTCTTATGATTTATGTCGTACTTTGCCAAAAGAGACTCGAACTTCTTCTCGATGAAATGGGAACCGTTATCACTAATGATGACCCTTGGAATGCCGAATCTTGGAAATAGGATCTTTTTCAAGAATCTCGAAACGGACTTCCCATCGCACCTCACGCATGGTATGGCTTCAACCCAGTTTGAGACATAATCCATCGCCACTAGGATGTATTGAAAACCTCTTGATGACGGGAAAGGTCCCATGAAGTCTAACCCCCACACATCGAAGACTTCAACTTCAAGAATATAATTCAACGGTGCTTCATTTTTCCGGGAGATGTTTCCGGATCTTTGACATCTATCACATTTCTTGACATGCAAATGGGCGCCACGAAAGAGAGTTGGCCACCAATATCCGGCTTGTAGAACCCTCGCCGCCGTCTTTTGAGAGCCACCGTGACCTCCCACTGGAAACTTGTGACAATGAGTCAAAATAGATTGCACTTCACTCTCGGGAATACATCGCCGGTACATCCCGCCATTGCAAAGCCGGAAAAGGAAGGGATCATCCTAATAATAATGCTTCATGTCGTGGAGAAATTTCTTCTTTTGGTGATGGTTCAAGTGTTGGGGAATCACTTCGCTTGCCAAATAATTAACAATATCTGCATACCAAGGATGAGAGCTAATCGCCAAAAGTCGCTCGTCCGGGAAAGCATCAACAATCGGTTGGGTGTCCTCCAAGTCGACAAGAATCCTCGAGAGGTGATCGGCCACGACATTCTTCGTGCCCGCCTTATCACGGATTTCCAAATCGAATTCTTGCATGAGCAAGACCCACCGTATTAGCCTCGGCTTCGTCTCCTTCCTTCCCATCAAGTATTTGATAGCGGCATGGTCCGAGTAGACTACTACCTTTGAGAGCATAAGGTACTGCCGAAACTTGTTGAGTGCAAAAACGATCGCTAAAAGTTCTTTTTCCGTGGTGGTGTAGTTTCTTTGGGCACTGTCAAGCGCATGGCTTGCGTAATAGATAACCCTCGGCTTCTTGTCCACCGTTTGGGTCAAACACGACCCCACGGCAAAGTCACTGGCGTCGGCCATATTCTGAAATGGTAGTGTCCAGTCCGGAGGTTGAACCACCGGGGCAGAAATCAAAGCCTGCTTCAATCTGTAAAACGACTCAAGACACTCATCAGTAAAAATGAAAGGAGCATCTTTGCATAAGAGGTCGGTTAGAGGTCGAGCAATTTTCGAAAAGTCCTTAACAAACCGGCGATAGAAGCCGACATGTCCAAGGAAGCTACGCACCCCCTTAACAGAAACTGGGGGTGGTAGGCGCTCTATGACCTCAACCTTCACCTTATCCACCTCGATGCCCTTTGAAGAGATTAAGTGACCCAAAACAATACCTTGTTCCACCATAAAGTGGCATTTCTCCCAGTTGAGTACTAGATCCACTTCTTCACAACGAGTTAATACTTTTTCCAGGTTTAGCAAACAGTCATCAAAAGAATTATCATACACAGAAAAGTCATCCATAAAAACCTCCATGCAATTCTCAATGAAATCGCTAAAAATAGGCATCATACAACGTTGAAAAGTCCCAAGGGCATTACATAAACCAAATGGCATGCGTCGATAAGCAAATATCCCGTATGGGCAAGTAAAGGCGGTTTTTTCTTGGTGTGAAGGGTGGATTGGAATTTGAAAGAACCCGGAATATCCATCTAAGAAGCAAAAATGTGAGTGACCCACCAACCGTTCTAACATCTGGTCAATAAAAGGAAGGGGAAAATGGTCCTTCTTTGTTACTTTGTTAAGCTGACGGTAATCAATGCACATCCTCCAACCGGTCACAGTTTTGGTACTTACTAATTCTTTCTTATCATTTTCAATTACGGTCATCCCACCCTTTTTTCGCACACACTGAATCGGGCTTACCCATTCGCTATTTGCGATGGGGAAGATGATCCCACCAACGAGCAACTTCAGTACCTCCTTTTTAACCACTTCTTGCATGTTAGGATTTGTCGTTGTGGTTGCCTAATAGGCTTGGCATCTTCTAGCAAGTCAATCAAATGCATGCAAATGGACGGGGATAAACCTTTCAAATCTTCTATCTTATAACCTATTGCACCTCTATGTTTCATAAGAAAATCAAGCAACTTGGACAATTCAAAATCATTCAAATTCGCATTCACAATCACAGGATAGGATTTCTCATCATCCAAGTAAGCATATTGGAGGGAAGGGGGCAACGGTTTAAGTTCTAAAGAAGTAGAAGATTGAACTTGGGAGGAAGACATACCTTTGAAGATCGCATCTTGAATCTCTATGCACTCCATAATAGGTTCATCATTAATAATTTCCTCGTGCATAAGTGAAGAGTCAAGAAGGTTGGTGAAGAAAGTGATGTCGGAGCCGTCGGTCTCGAATTGAAAGGACTCCAATAAGCATGCACCCAAGGGATCGTCGCAAATAGATTCAAGAAGGTGGGATTCCTCAACATACTCAACGACGAGAATCTCCATCATATCAATAGCGTAGCATGAGTCCCCATAAGAAGGACCTTTCAATGACCCCTCAAGTTGAAAAATAATACTTTCATTCCCGACATTCAATGACATACTTCCATTCTTCACATCAATAATTGCTCCCGGCGTAGCAAGGAACGACCTTCCTAGAATAATCAGGATGTTGTTATCCTCTTCCATCTCCAAGATTACAAAATCACAAGGGATAAAAAACTGCCCCACTTGAACCGGGATGTCCTCCAAAATCCCCAAAGGTCTTCGTATGGAACAGTCGGCCAATTGAAGGTTGATTGTGGTACGAGCTAGATCATCAAGGTGCAACTTTTTACAAATTGTGTAAGGCATGACGCTTACACTCGCTTCTAGATCGCATAGGGCACGGCCAATTCGAATATCACCAATGGTGCATGGAATAGAGAAACTCCCAGGGTCGGCTAGTTTCTCCGGTGACTTGTTATCGATAATGGCATTACAATCCGCTGTCAAATGAATTGTAGATTTTTCTTGGATCTTCCTCTTGCTCGTAAGAAGCTCCTTCAAGTGCTTCTTAAAGGATGGGACTTCAGAAATGGCATCAAGAAAAGGGATGTTCACTTGAAGTTTCTTGAGCATCTCAATGAATTTTGAAAATTTTGCATCGGATTTCGGCTTTGTCAACCGCTCGGGAAAAGGGACCGGCGACAGCTTTGGTTTCTCAATGGGTTAGATTGGCTCTTCCTCTACCATCTTCCCTTTCCCTTTTCTTACTCTTTCCATTTCTTCTCTTTCCTTGCTTGATTCTCCCAATTCTTCCTCATATGCTCCCTCACCCAAGACTAGTTCACATTCCCGCTCTTCTTCCAAATCTTCCTCTCCCGTGATATCGACCACGTCACCTTCCTTTTCACCCAAGACATCTTCCACCACCATCCTAGGGACATCAACCTCCTTACCAGCACTCAACATAATCGCATTAAGTGGTCCCTTCGGATTCGGTTGGGGTTGGCTAGGTAAAGATTGGATGGGTGGAGACTGTTGCGCCATTTGAGCTAGAACAACTCAAGGTTCTAGATGCGTGCGACATCTTTTTCTCTTTCTAAGGCCATCTTTTCTTGAGAGAAAAGTATCTTTTCTTGGGATAGGGCCATCCTTTGAATAATTTGCTCAATGGATTCTGGGGGTGGAGGTTTGGGTGTTTGGGAAGATTGCCCTTGATGATGATTTTGGTGATATTGGCGGCGATTTTGGTTTTGGAAACCGGGGGGTGGATTTTGGGCTAATGGAGCTTGTTAATTGTAACCATAGTTTCCTCAAGGTCGAATGGGGTTTTGGTTGGCATAGGAAAGGTTGTTGTTGGGGTAGATGGCTTGAACTTGTTCTACTTGATACTCCTCACACCTCTTCAATGAATGTGGTCCTCCACAAAAATCGCACACAAGAATTCGGGCTTCTGGAATAATCATTGATACTTCTTGAAGCCACTTTGACTTGCTTTGTGGTCTCTTCTAAAGCCGTCTTTTGCTGCATCTCGAGTACGGCATTCATAAGAAATCTGATCGTGGGATTGCTTTCAAGCGAAGGACCATCCCTTGGACCACGGCCTCCTCCCCAATGAGGAGAGTTTTGCGATAGCTCGTGAAGAAATACATTATCTTCCTCCGCCGTCTTCTTTAGGAACATGCCTCCCGAGGCATGGTCAATAGATTCTCGTAAGGAGCTACTCAATTCGGAATAGAAGTGGTGCAGTAGTAACCAATCCTCCAAGTTGTGGTGCGGACATCTTTGTTGAAGACCTTTAAATCTCCCCCATGCTTCGAACAACGATTCATCAGGCTCTTGCTTGAAGCTCATAATTGCTTGCCTTAACCGGCACGTCTCATCGTTGGGGAAAAACCGCTGAAGGAAGTCCCGGCTAAGGGCTTCCCATGTAGAATAGGTTCCGGCCGGACATGTGTTGAGCCGTAGTAGTGCCTTCCCCTTCAAGGTGAGGGGGACAAATTTTAACTTCATGTAATCGGCGGAGACGCCATTCCTTTGCACAATGCCAATACGCTGCTCAAATTTGTTAATGTGGTCTATAGTATTTTCATGCTCCCCTCCGTGATACGGAGCGTTCTCGAAGATGTCCAACAAGTACGGCTTGAACTCGAACGTGGCGTTCGGTGGTAATGCAGGTAGAATGATAGGATCGCCTCCCGTACCCGATGATGGAAGGGAATATGATGCGAGGGTACGGGGTGGAATTTGCTCTCCATCCATTGGAATTTGAACCGTTTGTCGCTCACTTCGCTGTCGTTCTCGTCTCGAGCTGGCTATTGCTTGACGGATAATGCTCTCCGGGTTTGGATTTGGTGGAGTTATCGGAGTTTGGCCTCGCCGAGATCGAGTACGCATGCACAAAAAGAACAAACAAAGGAAGACAGATTTCCAATATCAAAGAATAACAAAATCTCTAACAGGTGAAATGATCCTAAATAAACACACGTAGAATAAGGTAAAAACTAGAAGGGGCGCTTGCTCCCCGGCAATGGCGCCATTTTGTTGCACCAGCGGTTAGTAGACCTCGGTACTATCGTTCTTCCTCAGGGAGCTAGGGGCCTTCACAACAATTACTTAACTCTAGGTAGAGTTTAGGATTAAGAAAAAGGCGATGGACTTGTAAAAATAAAACAGCATAAAAATACTAAGTTCAATCAAAAGGTGAAACAATGGGTGTCGGGAGACTTTCGGGATGCAAACGGGGATACGGAAATGGGTTTCGCAACAAGAGAGTCACGAGAAGGGGAAATCAAATGGTAATTCCGTTGGAAAAATACCCACCGGGCTTCCTTTTTCAAGGATAGTCCGGATTGACTTCCCCAAAGTCCAAAGACAGACCCGGGGAGTCGATTAAACGGAATTTCCTAGTTAGTTTCTATTCGCGTTCGCGAATTAGAACACTAACTATCCCAATTCCTACCTTCCAACAAGCATTGGATGTATTCGGGTGTTTTCACACCCAATTACATCCCACTTGAAGGAAGGATAGGGTTGGGAAATTGATTTCCTAACTAGTTACTCACTAATATTGCTAACCCAATCCTAATCACCCATTAACACCCTTAATATCTCCCTAACCCATTAGGGTTCTAGCCACTAAACATCCTAACTATCATGATACTAACATCAACAACATAAATCAAGCTTAAAAATGTAAACAAGATAACAACAAACAATCAATAAAACAAACGATAGCAACAATAACAAAAACAGAGGTTAATAGATAAACTATGAAATAAAAGAGAGAAGGGTTAAGAAATGCTCATTGATTGATGACAAAGAGGCAAAAAACTCTGAATAATAAATGCTCCAATGCTCCAAAATAAGATAATAATCTTCAAACTTGGAATAAGACTTGAAAGATTCCTGAACATGAACCAATAACTCAGCAAAATCTTCACTAACTCTCTAATCCAAGGATTAAGAGAAGGCTAAAAGTATCATAAAAGCTAGGTATACAAAAGATGAGTAAAGGTTGTCTAAAGGCTGATAAAAAGTCTCTCTCCGCTAAAAATGACCTAAAACAATATATAAATGACTTAGGTTGTTACTCAAAACACAGCACTTAATCACTACAGACAAACTGTGTCCGCAGGGGACCGTAGGCACGGTCAAGGTGACCGTGCCTACGGTCCTGCGTAAGGCAGGAGAGATCTCTCTTCTCTTCGTTGTACCGTGGGCACGGTACCCTGGCACCGTGGGCACGGTGTAGGAGATTTACGGTTTGCACTTCTTCGCTCCTTCGCACTGCCGTGGCCACGGTCATGGGAGACCGTGGCCATGGTCTCCTTCGGCCAGCTTCTTCTTGATCAGGGCAGTATGTTTACCGTGGCTACGGTCAGGTTGACCGTGACCACGGTCCATCTCGGCTGCAGCTCCTCCTTTTGGGCGTTTGGCTTCAATCTGACCGTTGCCACGGTCTATCTCGGCCAGTAAGTTACTTCAAGGCGTAGCGCCCGCTACGGAATTGGTCGCGGGGCTACCATTTGATGCCTGGGAACTTGCACTTGCGTTTCCGCGCTTTCGACATACTCGGCCCTTCCGATTCCGCTGCCTTCGACACAACCAGTGCTCGGGAAATCTTAGGGAATCTCGGGATTCCCAAGATTGGTGTAAAAATGGCCCATTTAGCGCAGTTTTGAGTAAAACCTTCGGAACTACAAAAAGTAAACAAAACGCATTAAAAGTTATTAAAAAGAGCTACGAGACAAGTCAAAAGCCTAAGGAATTAGGCGATATTTAGACGCGAAAACGGGTCTAAACACTACCATAGGTCCCGAGGGAACAACATGGAGAATTGTTAGAGTGTGGATTCCCCATACGAAGATAGGAAGTGCGCATCATCAATGGGCTTTAGAGTTCGCAAGGGTCTTTGTTGTTGAGCATTTTATGTTCAAAGTCTGTTAGAGTCATTTCTTCATTCATTTCTTGAATTCGGTTGCTCTTGTTACTTTTTGATCAAACAGAATTTCGTGCTTGTGTTTTTGACTTGAGTTGAAAAGTTCTCTCATCCGTATAAACTAAGTCTTACAGGTTTCAGTTTCTCTTATCCTTCCATCTTTGCTGTATACCTCGTTCCCGTCTTTTATTTTATCGAATCCAGGGTTAAATTAAAAAAAAAAGAGAAAAACAAAAACAAAAAAAACGAAAAAGAAAATAAAAGAGAGAAGTTAGTCTACACTCATCAAGTCGGTTGGGCAAAAGGAGAGAAGACCAAAATCATCAGTCTCTTGAAAATGGACATCTCTATGCTCCTAGACCAGCAACTTAACCAAATGTGTCGAGGACAGGGGGCTTGAACCCAACCTTCATTTCACCACTCACATTACCTTCATGTTTTTATTCAATCTCGACTTACCACCTACCATTCACATCATTCACCTCTCCATCAAACCTCAACCCTTTTTATACTCTTAACCGAATCTAAAAGGTGTGCTATGACCAAAGGAGATAAGGGGTTTCAGTAGATTCATCTCAATGCTCACCATGACTTGTGAACCTTTGTTCAAGAAGTTGAAGAAGGAAAGTAAAATAGAATGGGACGATCAATGTCAAGCTGCTTTTGAAAAAATCAGGGAGTATTTGCAGCATCCACCGGTCTTTATGCCTCCAGTACCAGATGAGCGTCTACTCCTTTATCTTACAGTAACTACCACTGCAATGGGGGCTATGCTAGCCCAAAAGATATAAGGTCAAGAGAGTGCCATCTATTACTTGAGAAACTCCAGTATTTGCCTCAGAAATCTATCAAAGGGCGGGTTGTTTCAGATTTCTTGGCCGCTTCACCATCACAAGAATCTCCAAGCACTCACTTGGAGTTCCTAGATAAAGACATTTTCCTTATAGATGAAGATACATGGGAAATGTATTTTTACGGGGCTTCCAATCAAATGGGTTGTGAAGTAGGAGTACTACTGATCTCTCTAGAAGGGGCACATGTTCCGGAATTTGTGAAGCTGGATTTTGACGTCACAAACAATGCTGCCGAATATGAAGCCTGCATCAAGGGTTTACAAGCTACTTTGGCCTTAGGTATACGCCATATAAAGGTCTTTGGAGATTCTAGCCTTATCATCAATTAGGCTAAGAACACGTGGAAAATTTGGAATGAATGCCTTATGGCATACTGTAGACAACGGATTTTGGCTCATGAATATATAGCATATCTATATAACAAGGCAAAAATGAAGAAGAAGAGGAAGTCGACCGATAAGCTAGATTTTAGCATAGATTTTATGTACTTTTAATTTAATTTTTATTATTTCCTCTTTGTTTATTTTTAGCTATAAAATTAGGAAATTAGGAATTAAGGGAAGCCTAGCCATGCAAGCCATAATAGAAAGTGCCAGAGGTCGCGAGATTGAATCCTCACAAAAGTTAAATAACACATGCCATGTTCGTCCAGTGTGAACCACCCATTCCCTAAGTTGGTTGACTTCACACTCCACCGTCCATGCATGCAAGGACGAAGCCGGTACCTCCCCCCTGGCGTAGTGGCCGACCGGCCTAGACACACCGACTACATGCTGTCAATTGACCACGTGTTGTCGTCCACTCCAAGTTCACTCCCCTACTGCCTAGCTATCTGTGCGTTGACTGCCTTGGACGAGAAGTGGGATGTATGTGATTGCATGTATGTATCCTACTACCTCTCATTCTCCTATAAATACCCTACTCCTCAAAGCTAAATGGACGGATTCACTCACCAACTCACTCATCTATTCTTCCTCCTACTAGTTCTCTCATCTCCAATCTCTCCTATTCTCCACTTTTTATACCTTCATATTCGTCTCTCTTATCATCCTATTATTCTATCATCTTTCTTACCATCATTATCTTTCTAATCTTTCCATCACAAAAAGCCCAAACACATATCCTATTCTTATCCATCCTAAACTCCACGAAGAACCCTAGCCTAAACAAATCTAAAAACTACAAAAAAAACCTTCTTATTCCCTCTTCTTCTACCTCTTCTTTTTATCATCTTTTTCCATCTTTTCTATCATTCTTTTGATCCATTTTTGGCACTTGGAGAGGAGGTTTCTAAAAGACATCAAAGAGGATTCTTCAAGCATCAAGAGGCTAGGCAAGGCTTTTCCCCAACAAAGTAGCAATGTGAGCTTCTAAGTGTTCTTCTTTACTTGTACATAATTGTGTATTTTGTATCTTCCTTTTATCTTGTATATTTCATTCTCGTTGCATGATTCAATGAAATAATTCTATAAAGTATTCATTCATTTCCCTCCCAAACTTTATCAAAAGCACATTTTAAACTTTTAGTAGAGTCTTTCCTTTTGTGAGAGGCGAACTCTTAAAGTTTACTTTTCGAGTTCGTAGCCTTACCCCCGAATCCATTCTTTGGTTTAGCAGGCGGAGTCTTTCTTTCTCTTATTTTGGTTTTGTCCTGGCTTTTCCCTTAAAAAGTCGAGTGGCGACTCCCATTTTGAACCAAAACACATCGAGGATTGCATAAACTATGGTTAACATGGTTTTACAATGTATCGATGCAACTTTTAGGGTTTTTCTCTCTTATATTTATAAATAATAGTTGCATAAATCACTCTCTTCCGAGCCTACCATTTAAATGAGAAAATTGGGCTAAATTTAGAAGAGTTCGGAACAAGTGGATGTTCACTCTTAAAAGTTTAATTCAATGACTCATAAAATGCATAGGTAAAGGGAAAGTGATTTTACAAAATACTATTTATGAAATGTAAGTTTGATTTCCTTAAAGGGTCTTTTTCAAAGGTTAAACACAGGCAAAAATCACCGAATCACAACCCCAATCCAAATATGGACGTTCGGAAGCTCGAATGGCGAGGAAAAATGTCCACAGGATTTTTGGCGACTCCACTGGGAGTTTTTCTTAAGTGGGTAAAACTTGAAAAATGTTTGTGTGCTTTAAATCTATTGGAAGAAAAATGAATTTTACTTTATATTATTAAGTTATTATTTTTAGGAATAATGCATTGCATATACCGGGGCACTCCCTTGACATATAATATGTCGTAGGAGCACATAAATCGGCAGTATTAGCCTTTTTCTCTTTAAACCACTAAAATAATCCATGGGATGCCGGACCGGCTATACTCAATTGGTGCCTTTACACCGAGAGAGCATTGGTCACCACATCCACTCATGCATCACTCTACGAGGTCTCCACTCGAGTCTCCATGAGCAACACCCCACACATTCAAGTTTCCTTTACAACAAGAATGCACCGGGGCGAGTACATGAGCCGCTAAGCCTTATCCAGCCAATAAACCCTTTTGTACATAGAGCCTTGGTTAGGATACCCCTTTGTTCTTATGTATGCTATGTGCTATGTGTTTAATTTTGTTGTAAAGAGTCGATCCAAGTTTAGGAGTGTTGTTCTAGCCCATATAGTAGTCATTGGGCTGAGAAGAGTTAAGATTACCAACTAAGCCAATTAACCTCAAAAATTATGGTTAACCTAGTGGTTGAGGCCATTTATATAAAGGTTAATTTTCTTCGTCCATAAAGTAAACTCAACTCGCCTTTGATGATTCTATTTGGCCCTTTATGACATCTCCCTAACAAAGGTCCAATAAACCTGATTAAAAGTCCAAACCAAGTTGGTCGATAAAGTTTTAGACTGCATAATAACCACCGAGGTTGAGTAAATTAATTTATCGAATTAATTATCCAATCCATTATACTTATGGCCGGCCCCTGGTTAGGCCCAACCATATTGGATTTGGCAATTAAGTCCATAAACTAATTGCAACTCGCCTGTTGTTGGTTTTATCCAGTCCTTTACGATATCCACTTTCCTAAACAAATAGAATTAAAAATGTACAGAAAGAGTAGACTGCCAGTCCTGTTGATCATTATTCTAGCCCGCATAATAGTTATTATGGCTTGAGTTGGACTGATAAATTTTCCGAGTTATGGATTCTCTTTAAAACAGTCGACCAGTGGATGGGGCCCATCCAAATTGAGACACACTGACTCGTGATTCTTTATTCAGTCCTGATTCGCCATGCTTGGCTTTATTCGACCCATTATAATGATCAGCTGTCCTTAGGGTCCATATAAAGTTAGGTCCGTAAGTTAGGTAAATTATGTTGTAGTCTATGTGTCTGTACCTGTGTTTGTGCTTGTGCATGTGCATTGTATGTATCTGTGCATGCGTTTGTGTCTGTCCATGAGTTTGTGCCTGTGCGTGTGCATGTGTATGTGTTTGTGCATGTGTCTGTGTATGTGTATATGTTTGTGCGTGTGCATGTGTATGAGTTTGTGCGTGTGTGTGTGCATGTGCATGTGTAAGTGTTTGTGCATGTGTATGTGTCTATGCATGTGTATGTGTTTCGTATGCCACGAGTTTGAGTTTGGCGAGTTTGTATTAGGTGTTCGAGTTTTGTCGAGATTTTGTAACGTGTTTAAGTCTTTCTTAGGGTTTTGTTAACACATGCTTTGAGTCTTTCTTAAATTTTTGTTAACACGCGTTTTGAGTCGTTATTTGGTGTGAATATGTGTTTTTGTTCACACGTGTTTTATTTTGTTGAGTCTTTGTTAGGTGTAAATATGTCGCTGTCTGTTGAGTCCTCATTAGAGTCGGGCATAATTTTGAGATACTGTTTTAGTCCGCATAATAATCGTTAGGTTTGAGAAAAAATAAGTTCATAAACTCGATTAATTAACCTTAATTTTTATGGACGGACTAGTTGTGAGGGTCATCCGTTTTAAAGGTTAATTGACTTTGTGTATGGATTCATTTTAACTCACCTTTGATGGTTTTATTTGGTCCTTCTCAGTATTCTTTTAATTTGGGTCCAAAGAAAATGATTAATAATAAAACAATGTCAATTTGTGTTGCTCTAGCCCGCATAATAGTCTCAAGGTTAGAGAAAATAAATTTATAAACTTGATTATTAAGCCTAAACAAAATTCATGGCCGACCTATTGGTAAGCCCATCTATGGTGGATTTAATAATTGAGTTTATAAGTCTGTTTTAACTCACCTTTTGATGGGTCCTTTATGACATCCACTTTCCTTGAGTTAGATAAATAAATGTGTTGGGTCATAAAAAAAAAGTGTGTAAATAGAAGTTAGGTTGTTAGTCTGTCGAGCATTATTCTTGTCCGTATAATAGCCAACGCAGCTTGAGTTAAAACAAGTTTGTTAGTTTAAGTGACGGATTCTCCTTAAAACGGTCTGCTTGTGGATAAGACCATCCGAATTGAGAAACACTCACTTGCGCTTTACAACTTATGTCAACTCACTGTGTTTGACTTAATTCGGCCCTTTATAATGCTCCTTGTTGTAAAAAGTGTCATTGTTTGTCTCAGAGTCGTGTAGAGGTTAGGCATTCCTGAGTCATTAAATAAGTGTCTTTCATTCTTTAGGGCGTCTCATAGAGGTTAGAACACATAAACATGTGTCATAGCTGAGTTGTTTCCTGAGTCAGTGTATAGGTGTTTTACACGCTAGGAGATATCATATTGGTCTTGTACACCCTGGTTATGGGTAAGCATTTGCTTTAGAGTCTATATGTAAGTGTCTTGCATTCTTTAAGGGGTCTTATATAGTGTATAGGGTATGCAAACCCAAGTCATAAGAAAGTCTTTGTTTTGGAGTCACCATGTAAGTGTTTTTTTTTTATTCTTTAGGAAGTCGTATATAGGGTCTAGGTCCTTTATCAGTCTTTTCCTAAGTCGATGTGTGTCTTTCATTTCTAGGAAGTCCAATGTGACTCCATGTCATGTGTGGGTCTTTTCTTGAGTTAACATGTGCGATTTGGTGCTTAAGGAGATGAGGGCACCAATACAGGATCCAAGGGGAAAATTTGCACCTAATTGGAAGGTCCTTACATGATTAAGGATATTTTCCCAGGACGAGCAGCCCGGCTCACTACCAGGGATGGAGAAGATATAATTCAGCCTACGAATTTGGATCAACTCAAGCGATATTATGCTTAATATAACCAAGCAACTGGAAACCAATTTTCAGACACTTGGGATATATTTAACAAATGCTCATGTGCTTAAGGAAAATAAAGGTTGCAAGAACACAATATTTGTGAACAAATATTCTCCTTTATTAAGTTAAAAATGCAAGTACATTATTTGTAACATAAGAAAATTCGAAAGGCATAATTAAATAAAAGATCATTCTGGCAAAGCAGTTTCAGTTCCTTCATTCCATCCATCTTCTAATCTTGCTTCACTTTCTCTACTTCGCCAGTCGTCCATGGTCGATTTCCATGTCTCTAGGTCCGTTAATGACTTTCTCTTTGTCCTTGGGCTTATAGGCCCGCCTACCTGATTTCTGTGCCTCAACTCTCGGACCGAGTCTATCTTTCACCGAGTCTCTTGCGCCAAGGAGGTCCTTTACCGGTTTACGAGGGCCCAACCTTTCCTTCGTTGATGCTTGCCTTCGCCTCGCTTCCCCAGAACAGCGAGACTCAATAGCGGCGATCAGCCATCCATGATAACCAGTGTCAGCAATATGAGACACACGTATCTTCGGAGGGGATTTGAGGGTTGGTCTTCTCTCCCAATACTTCAGCCATGACACAATCATCGAACTTCGAAGCTTCAATTCATCGGGAGTTTCACACAGAAGCTCAGGAATGTCCTGCTTGCGGCCCACTGGCGCTTCACTCGCGCCGGAAAATAAAAGGTCATGTGCGTGAAGCCGGCGAGACACACATAAGCATTACGGCATGGGTCACCTGCTCGGAGATGGGCCACCATTTGATCCACCATACGATCTCCCGAGACTCCTTCAAGAATGCAATCGATTCCGTTACCGAGCGAAGGTCGGTGTATTTCCACTTTCTCTGACAATAGTTCGCCAATGCCGATGAAGTCCGGGGCTCCTCTATGAGGCCCAAGTGCTCCATTAACCAGATCTGTCCAACAGTTAGCTAGGGTTAGATTGCACATTAATCATCCCAAACTAAAAAAAAAAAGGGGGCAGAAAACCCGCACGGGTTTTGTAAACAGTAGGGGCAGAAAAATCAGACAGTGGCAGAAAGGAGGAATGAAATACCTGAAGTAGCAGCGGGCTCCCTCGAAAGTCATGTTCTTGATTCGGATCATCCAAGCCCATCATGGTTTCCGCTAACATTAGGGGCACGAGATTGTAGCCTCGGGACATGTCATCGACGATTTGAATTAAATTCGTCGGTCTGGTTCTTTTACCGCCGTGATAAAAGCAAAACTCGCCAAGGAGACATAATACGAGCGCTCGCACTCGTATCACGGGACCATATTTCAAAGTATCAGGAGATTGAAAATATTCGACTATAGTTTGGACGTGTCCTTTTCGCTGAATATTGCACTCCCGATGACCCAAGACGGAAGACATAAGAGCTCCTTGTATTTCTTGGGGATGTCCATTGGTGTTGGAGGCGACGTCGGCCGGGCAAAGTGATTTGTCCCGAGAATTGAGGACCATTCTTCCAGAAGCGGACATAGTTCCTTCCACGCAAAGCGGAAGACATGCATCTTCGGATCTCAAAAAGTCTCCGCCGCACGGAGAAAATCGTGGTTAAATCTCACTTGTCGAAGACTCAGCAAGCTCGTCACTTTGTATCTTCTGAGCTCTTTCTTTTCTTCCTTGGACAAGGTGCTCATCCAAGTTGCGAGTTTCTTCTCGAGAGCCATGAGAATATGCAGTAAAAGCTTAGAAGTAGAGATGAGGAGTGATGATTACATGCATAACATGGGGTATTCATATACCTCCATTCAAGCTCAAAATGGTGAAATGCAACCAGCAACGATCACATAGTCGTGGCCCTCCATATCCCATGATTTCAGCCCATCAAGCAACGGCTAGCAAAAAAAAAAGGGGAAATAAAATCAAAACCCACGCGGGTTTTGATGTGCCCAGGACCGCAACCGCGCTCGCCCAAGCCCAAGGCCTGGGCCTGCTGAGGAGAAAGCCCGCGCGGGCTTTCTGCCGACATGGGCCGCCCTTCCGCAGTCCGACCCACCCGTTTCTCGTTGTATTTGGGCCATGGAGTCAAATTGGCCCGTTTGTGTATTTTTAATGTTTTGGATCTTGACCCAATGGTGCTCGGTTCTGAAATTTTTTATCGATGTTTACTCTGACACTTAAGTTTTCGTTCTTTTTTTATTTTCTTTTCTTTTTGGGGAAGCGGGATTAAGTTGGAATTAATCCCGTCATGTAGAGAGTCGTTCAATGCATTAATAAAATAGAGTTGTGCATTCGCCAAGTCTTGCATACAAAACAAGAAATAAAATGCATAAAAAAATCTTGCATTAAAATAAAAAATGTAGTACATATTAACCTTGCATAACAAAAGTCTAAAAATGCATAGATTCTTGCTTGTCATCGGTTTGATCACCACAGGGAGCCCGAATCGCCGTTGTCCTCAACCAGGTCGACACCAGCATGAGAATTCCCAGTGTTAGAGGCACCAGTTGTACCAAAATAAGTTTCCCAGGAATAGTAGTCAGAACTAGGAGTCGTCTGCGGTGGTCCAGACAAGGGAACTTCGGAAGGATGCACGTTCGACGGTGATGATATGGAATGCTCCCGTGAACCAGCTAGCCATGAATGATCAGGAACACGCCACTTGACAGAAGGGGTAGGCGATACAGGACCAGTCCCGTAACCGGGGATGGCCAACCAGAAGAGGTAGATCCTCCTAGCCAAGAGTGTTGGGGCGCAGACCACTCTTGCGTACCCGCAGGCCATGAAGGACCCATTCTAGGAACCTGGACCGGCCATCCAGCAGAAAAAGAGCCAAAACCAAAGGAGGAGGCGTCGTATGGTGCAGGACGTGAGGTAGCGTCATCCGCTAGGGCCTGACCGCCTGGGTACCCAACGGATGCACCTGAGTCATGATCCCTCACAACAATCTCTCGGCCACGACGAGCAGAACGCACTGAAGTTGGAGTACGGAGAGAATGAGAAGGCCGGTTGGTAGCACTCGACTCTGAAGCATCCTCCACCCAATAGGAATGAGGCTTGGTATCGCCACCATACCCAACGCCGTGATGTGACCCCCCTTGGCCAAGATGCTCCTCTAAGGACATCTGAGCCATGTCTTCATCCATAGGACGACGGCCTCTGCTACAAGGTCCGCTACGATGGGACCCAGTGGAATGGTTACCTTCGACCATAATGTCTTTACCACAACCTTCCGGCACAGCTGCTAGAGGAGGACGAGAGGACCCACCAATGTCCTCCCGTGATCGGCCCCGGGAAGAATATTCCCTTGCCGAAGAACGACGTGTGGGCTCGGTACGAGGAACTCCCGCAGTACAGCGTCGAGGTGGTTCTCGAGGAACAGACTCCACATCAGCATCCATGTCAGCCCTTCCGGCGGTATTCCTGCGATATCTGCCTGAGCCAGTGAATGATCGGTTGACGTGCTTCAACATAATACTCCATTCCTTGGTCATTTGCCTGAAGACAGACCATTGTGGCTGACAGACGATGGAAAACAAAGGTTATACATGTATAAGTGGCATATGAGATAAAAGGAAGCAACAAGAAATGAGGGATTATTGGTTTCCGATCAAACTCTTGGAGTGCGGAGCACTGACTGCTAATCTCAACATCTACGAAACTGCCGATCTTTCTCCTCGCTGGTTGGGCCTCCACCTCAACAGCCATAGCATAGGGTCCCAGCTGTACACTTTATGGTCAGGAGACAGTCAAAAGCACAACATAGGGAAAATTGGAGATGCCTACCACTCAAGGTGTTAAACGACTCAAGTAGCGTTGGAATTCCTTGTTAAATTGCTCATGTGGGACGTCATGCACGAAGTTGTCAAAATCTCGACCACGAATCAAGTCTCCCAAGGCGTCCGGAGCGACGCGCCAAGGTTGGAACATGTGCTCTGGTAGGCGATTACTTTGATGCTTTTGGTAGGCGATTACTTTGATGCCTTTGGTAGGAGATTTTTGATGCCTTTGGTAGGCGATTACTGATGCCTTTGGTAGGTGATTATTATATTTATGCCTTTGGTAGGCGGTTACTTTGATGCCTTTGGTAGGCGATTGTTTTGATGCCTTTGGTAGGCGATTGTTTCTATATGGGATTTGATATCCCGCCCGCATAATAAAATGAATGGGTTGGGTTGAGGAAAACAGTTGTATGGGTTAAACGGTTTATTAAAAGGTTTGACTTGTTCCCCTTCCTCAAATGAATTGAAATGAACTTAACCTGTTTTTAATGTTAGGGGTAGACATTATTGAGATTTCCCCCTCATTTTTTGAAATGTTTTGTTTTCAGGTGATGATCAATATGCTGGGGACGGGAATTAGAAGTGAGGACGACATGTCTAGAAGTCGTTAATTTTTGTTATGCTTCTTTTTTAAAGACTTGAAGTTAGTTTGAGGTTTATTTCTAAGTATGAGTTTGTTAGTTGGTTGCCGTTGACAGACAGTCGTTGTTTTTTCCTTCTTGCCTTGTATTACTTCGGGGATACGGCAGTGATGCCCAATAAGAGTTTAAGTCTTCCGCTAAATTTTGTCTGTTAACGTTAGTTTGACTTTGACTTTTCGATAATTGAATTTCCGGGGCGTTACAGATGTAAAACCCCGGAAAATTTAAAGATGTTGACCGTGACGCCGTCAGTAAATTAGGTTTGACTTCGTTAATTGTTTATCTGTTCATTTGTGTTTATTGTTGCTAACACTTGAACTCGTAGGACCGTTGAGGGACTAAAAAGGGTATTTTAGTAATTTCTTACCTACATGGAAATTTCTTGAGAATAAGGGTATATTCGTAATTTCATGTGTTATTATAATTAGATGGATTGTGTGATTATTATTATTCGCGTTTTATTATTATTATTATTATTATTATTATTATTATTATTATTATTATTATTATTATTATTATTATTATTATTATTATTCGCGTCTTATTACTACTATTATTATTATTATTATTCATTTTATGTTTTATGTAAATATGTGAGTATTATTGTTATGTGATTATTATTGGTACTACAATTATTATTGTTATTATTATTATTATTATTATTATTATTATTATTATTATTATTATTAGTATTATTATTGTCATTATTATTATTAGTATTATATTATTAGGTGAGCATTACCGTGATATGTTAGTATTTGTATTATATAACCATTAGTATAATGTGTTTTATTATTTTTCTATTAGTAGTCATTATTGTGATTAGTGTGGTATTAGTATAAGGCGTAATCAGTTAGTACTAGAGTCCTATTGGGATTAGAATTTGTTGGGCCTAAGTCTGGTGCAATTAGAAGATTAGGGTGTGAATTTTGGGTGAGATTAGAGTGAGATTAGTAGTGGATTAGGGTTAAGTAAGTATTGTAAAACCTAGATAACAAAACCCTACGTACTCCCTCCCTAGCTCCTTCTTTCTCTTTCTTCCTCCTCCCTCTCTGTGGTAGTCACTGCCCAGCCACCGCGCCGCCACCGTCGCCGCCTGTGCACCACCGCCACACCCAGCCGCTCGTCGCTCCCACCCAGACGCGAACGGGGTCGAAGTTCGGCTGCTGTTGCTACCGCGCTGCTGCTGTTGCTACTGGTTGCTGATTGGACCACCACCGTCATAGCCTTGCTTCTGCCGCCTCGGTGATGTCAGAAGTCGACGCGCGGACCGCCACCACCGCTGACCCCGTTGCCGGAATCATCCCTTTGACTGCCGCCAATGACTGCCGGTGCCCTCTTTACGTAAAACCTTTCTCTTAGTTTTGCTTCAACTGTGTGGTACTTGTTTCTTGTCTTTTTGTTGGTTATTATTCTTCTTGTACGTACATGAATTTGAGTTAGTCAATTAGTAATGTTTTTATGTTGTAGATTAAGTAATTATGGTTGTAGTTTTGGTGTTATTATTTGCTAATATGTGAGTAATATAATATAGTGTAGGTAAATCATGTTATGATCTTGTTAGTATTATTTCATGCATGAATTAGGGTTAGTTTAATTTGCTAAATAAGTTTAGTTTGATTAACTTATTAAAGTACAATTCTTGATTATTAATTCCATGATTCTTGATTGAATCTTGTAAAAAGAAATTAGTTGTTGGGATTCTTAATTGGTAGTTTAAATGTTTATATGTTTCTTTATATTTTATTCACATGTTCTTTAAGTTCTTTCTTGATTATTGATTAAGAAATTCGTATTTTATAATCATCCATGTTGTTATTATAGGACCTTGAAATAGTTTATTGTAGAATTCATGTTTAGGAGAATGTTATTATTATTTCATGCATGCTTTTAGGGTTAGTAGAAGTATTAAAGTTGATTTCATGTTTTACATTTTGGTTTTGATGATAGGAGGTTTGATGTTTGGACCTTAGTTGGGTTAGGTTAATTACTTTGGACCTAAGTTACTGTTTTAGGCCCAAATTAGAACCCCGGGACCGAGTGGTGAAGGTTAGAACCGAAATTTATAAATTAAATAAGAGCCGGGATCGCGACAGTTTCGTTAGTGTCTAAAGATCGGGTCACCACGGTTAGTGTAGTTGTCTTTTGATCGAACCCTTTGGACTGCAGCTTCCCTTAGATGCTAGCTTTAATAGGAATTTTACGGACCGGACTTTGGAATTTTATATTTCGAGTTATACCCCGATTACCAGACCTAGGTCAGATCTGGATAGTTTGGGAAGATGACTGTTTTTGAGGACTTTAAAGCGTGGTTTGGGTCTCGAGTTCAACTTAAGAGTTTTAGTAGACATCCTGAGGTTTCCGAAAAGTCCAAACCAGACCCATAGGATGTCGGGAAGTCAAGTTACGACTCTTTTTATGTGGATGCTGTAATCTGTTTTTGTTAATGTTTGTTTTTAATAAAAGTGTTGTGGTGTGAAAGTGATGTTTTGAGCTGGTTATGTGATTATTTGGAATGTATTAATGTTTTAAAGTATAAATTCCTGATTGGTAGGAACCTGTAGGGTTCCTAGGGGAGGGTTAGTTAGAAGGTAGTTAATACTAACTTCGAAGGGCGCGTTTTGATTAGAATAATTATTCTATTTTAGGCCCGAGCTAATTCGCGTCGTTATTGAGCTCAAGTGTGTTCGTTTTTGCTGTGAAGTGAAGCTAACCAGGTATTGTCTATGCTCTAATACCCACTGGGATGCTCTTTAAATGTGTTTTAATGTTTTCTAATTTGTTTTGAGAATTGAATCCTAAAAGGGGACTTTTGTGGAAATGTGACCATCCGTTTTGGATAACTGTTTGTATTTGTGATTCTTTGATTTATTGAGTTGAGAAATCGTGATGGTCTTTTATAAGTAGTTTTGTTATTGGTTTTGATAACTTGGGTTGGGATTGACTTGAGAGCTGTGAGCTGAGCTTTGCATAAGATACTAATAACTCAAGTGAAACGTTAAGCGGGTTTGTACTTTGATGCCTTTGTTAGGCGATTACTTTGATGCCTTTGGTAGGAGATTTTTGATGCCTTTGGTAGGCGATTACTGATGCCTTTGGTAGGCAATTATTATATTTATGCCTTTGGTAGGCGGTTACTTTGATGCCTTTGGTAGGCGATTGTTTTGATGCCTTTGGTAGGCGATTGTTTCTATATGGGATTTGATATCCCGCCCGCATAATAAAGTGAATGGGTTGGGTTGAGGAAAACAGTTGTATGGGTTAAACGGTTTATTAAAAGGTTTGACTTGTTCCCCTTCCTCAAATGAATTGAAATGAACTTAACCTGTTTTTAACGTTAGGGGTAGACATTATTGAGATTTCCCCCTCATTTTTTGAAATGTTTTGTTTTCAGGTGATGATCAATATGCCGGGGACGGGAATTAGAAGTGAGGACAACATGTCTAGAAGTCGTTAATTTTTGTTATGCTTCTTTTTGAAAGACTTGAAGTTAGTTTGACGTTTATTTCTAAGTATGAGTTTGTTAGTTGGTTGCCGTTGACAGACAGTCGTTGTTTTTTTCCTTCTTGCCTTGTATTCCTTCGGGGATACGGCAGTGACGCCCAATAAGAGTTTAAGTCTTCCGCTAAATTTTGTCTGTTAACATTAGTTTGACTTTGACTTTTCGATAATTGAATTTCCGGGGCGTTACACTAAGAATACGTGGAAAGTCTAGAATGAATGTCTTATGGCATACCAGCAAAACCTCTTGGGACTTGCTGACCAATTTGAGCAAATTAGCTTCCAATACCTTTCTAGGGATCACAATGAGTTGGCTGATGCTCTAGCCAAGTTATCTTCGATGATATCAATCCCGTCAGGCACGCTCCAACTGCCACTAGTGGTAGAGCGACAGTTTGAACCAACATATGTGTGCAATATGGAGACATAAGATGAAGAAAGTGAGGAATGGTTTCATGAAATATATAATTTACATCAGAAAGGAGAATATCCAGCTGAGATAGATGCTCGAGGACAACGGGTATTAAGATCTTTAGAAGCACAATACTGCTTGATCCAAGATCGCTTGTACAAGAAATCGCCTACAGGCATCAATTTGCTCTGCATCGATGCTAAAAGTGCAAAGGAGGTCATAACTACTTCGCATGGAGGAGTGTGTGGACTTGTAGACACCGAAATTTATACCGGTATAAACCCGACTCACCAAAAATATACAAGACGGATGGGCCAAAGTGGAACGGGTCAACGGGCCCAAAAGATCAATAAATCGAGCCCAAAGAAAATAAATCAAGCCGGGAATAATTATTAAAACCCACAGGGGTTTTATTTTCATTCACCACCAGAAAGCGAGCGATCGCTACCAGAGCAAATAAAACCCGCCTAGGGTTTGATTTGGCCCAGAAAAAATCAAACCCCGCCTAGGGTTTGAGCGAGGTAGCACGCGACGTCGTTTGGTGCCATGTCAGCGATTCGTGTGATAAAATTATCAAAGCCAGCCAAGGCTTTGGTGATTTTGGCGCCAAAAAAATCTGCATGCATGCAATCCCATGATCATAGCACACGTGATTTGACTTTGCCCTTGACTTCCTATAACCCGCCTAGGCTTTGGTATGAGATGGCATGATTTTTGGGGTATGTCCCCCACCATTTCTTTCCAAAATCCATACTCCCTCACCTATAAACACCCCCTCCATTCCACTCTCTCCACCAACAATCATCATCTACTCTACTCTCATTTTCACCATACTTCCACTCTCTCAAATTCTCTTCATAATTCTATTACCACCACAATCACATTCTTCACTACCATATAACTATCCAGACTACACTTTTTCTAAACCATCCACATTTCTCATCCGGGTTCCAAGTCAAGGGGCAACTCAAGGGATCAAATTCGTCGTCGCTACACCCTAAGCAAGGTTCGGTTCTTTGTTTTAAATTATTTAATCATGTAATCCTTTATTTAATTCCGTACTTGTACATATTTTGTAAAATAAAAACCGCATTGTTTATATTGCATGTTTTGAATAATAATTCTGCGAAATTAATCAAACTTCTCCCCGCTCTCTTTCTTTCAATGTTGATTTTAGTAGAATCTGTTTTTATAAACAGGCGGATTCGAGAGTTCTTATAATTCTCGAATTCGTAACCTTACCCCCGAATGTAGAAATCGGGTTCGTACACCGGAGTCTTTCTTTTATTTTATGGTTTGTCGATTTCCTCAAATCGGTTGGTGACTCTTTAAACAATTTTATAAATTCGTTTAATTATTTAAAGTATTCGACTTTTTACACAAAATTAATTTAAGAAAAATGATTTAATTTTTTTCAATGATAAAAATAGGCTTGGTCCGAGGAGAAAAGGGTCAGAAATTAGTAAAACCTAGGAGGATTTTATTAATTTCCACCAATTATCTACCTGGGCCTGGAAATAAGAGGTCTGACCCAGGACTCGTCAAAGCCTAGGCGGGTTTTGACGAGTTCTGGCGGCCCGCTCACTTCTTGGGCCCTGATTTATCAATTGGGCCGGAATTAAATTGTTATGGGATTATTTTTGTGTAACTTTCGGATGGTTTAAATAACAAAAAACGGGTTTGTAAATAAATAAAGTTTCATCACCCCGAAAATGAATTTCGAAAATAAAAATATCCATATTTAAGGACTAAGAAACCTTAGTCGGCTCCCTATCACAAAAGTAGCGCATCGCGGAAAAAGGGTCACTTTTCCGGGGTCCTACAGATTGGCGACTCCACTGGGGACTTAAACTTTAAAAAGAGGGTAAAACTTGAAAAAACCAAATTGATTTGAAAAGTGTAAAAGGAAGAAGTTAATTTATTTCGTGACTTTATTATTCTTTTAGGCATCCCTTGCATACCGGGCTACTAATCGGGTCTTCTGACACGTTAGCACAAAGGCGACGATTTAAGTTACCTAGGATTTCCCTTGAGAGCGGGAGGCCACTACTATGGGGATGAACTCTACATCTCTAAGAATTTGGTCTCTCCTCTCACGATGTCACACTCCGAGAGCTTCCTTGAAGTTGATTGAGAAATACCTTAACTGCTTACCTTATGGTATGAAGAACCGGGGCGAAGGCATGCGGTAGGCTATATACTCAACCATAAAAATCCATGAATTTAGAGCCTTGGTTTAGGGTACCCCTTCATATGTATGCTATGTGCTATGTGTATCCCTCCCCTCTTCTTGTCTTTTGTAAAGAGTCGACCCTAGTTTGGAGGTTTTGTTCTAGTCCATATAAAATTCATTGGGTTGAGGTAAGGATTATTTATTAATTAATATAATTAACTCAAAGGCATTTTGGTTAGCTCAAGTGGAAGGGCCCATTTATGTTTGAAAGTTGATTATCTTGATTAATAAATAAAAACTGACTTACCTTTGATGATATTATGTTGTCCTTTATGAATTCTCTTAACAAAGGTCCAAAAATTAATTAAAAGGCTAACAAAGTTAATGGATAGCGTCTTAGACTGCATAATAGTCACTAGGCTTGAGTAAGTTAATTTATCGATTTAATTAATAAATCCATCATATTTATGGTCGGTCCGTTGTTAGGCCCCACCATATTGGATTTGCCAATTAAGCCCATAAATTGATTATGACTCGCTTATTGTTGACTTTATCCAATCCTTTACAATATCCATTTTCCTCGAGTTAAAAAAAGAGGAGTATAAAAAGGAAAAGGTTAAAAAAAAAAGAAAAGAAAAGTGGGTTGTCGGTCTTGTTGAACATTATTTTAGTCCGCGTAATAGCCAATATGGTTTGAGCTGTCTGAGTTATTGGGCCAAGTTACGGATTCTCCTTAAAACGGTCGGCTAATGGATTGGGCCCATCCGAATTAAGAAACACTGAATATAGCCTACCAACTTATGACCCGCTCGCTATATTGACTTTATTCGGCCCTTTATAGTGTTCTGTTTTTAGGTCCATATAGAGTTAGGCCATGCACTCCCAAAAGTGTGTGAGTCCTTCGTGTCAGCATACATGTGTCAAGTTGATTAGGATCATATAGGTCATCTAGGTCATGCATGCATCGGGTAGAATGTGTCGAAGAATGTCATCGAGTGTCTTAACTTTGAATTTCCATGCAGGCATCATTGGTGATCGACTCCAAGCTCACATTCGAGATCCACGAATAGTCCGTCTGATTCCGAACCCCCGCTATGATCCATCTACAACCAGTAACAGCATCATGTCTGGAGAACAATTCCAGGAGATCCCGGTCCAGAGCACCGAAGCCAACATCACGAAGCATTTGGATGACCTCTATACCAAAATGCAAGGTCTAGTATTTGCCAATACTTTGGAACAAGAGCAGAAGGTGGGCAAAAGGCTGAATGAGCAGCAACAAGTGATGGATGGTATACTGCAAGCCATTACTAAAATCAATACCAAACTAGGGTTGAGTGTTGAGGAAGACGATGAAGAAATGCAGGGATATGAGTCCGAACCTGAAATCATCAAGACATCCTCAGATTCAGGAGGAATTGGGATATCCAAAACAAAGGTCGCTACTCCTGAGGCATCTAAACTTATGAAGGATCCTGCCGTTAAGGCCCTTGAACAGAAATTAGAAAGCCTTACCAAAGCAATGAACATTGTTCAAGATTCCTCCTGTGTTCCTCCTGTGTTCAAGACATTTAAACAAAAGGGAAGGTTCGGCTTAGGGTACAAGCCAACTGAGAATGAAGCTAGGCTCGCCAAGATAGCCATAGCTGAGCAGAAGAGGATGGATAACCCACCTACCTTGTTCCAAATAAAGCCCTATCCACTCACTCTGAATGGGCAGTTCGTTAGGGAAGGTGACGACTTCCCTTACTATGGGTTCCCTGAACCATACTACCTGAAGAACAAGGGAGTTCAAGTTGTTGGGTTAGAAGTTTTCAATGACTCCACCATTAATATGGCTACTGTTTTTATCCCCGCTCGGGACAAACAGCCACCATTGGAATGGATTCATCTTGCTGGAAGCAACATATTTGGCATGCTGTTCGGACAAGAAGCTGCTAAGGAAGAACCTGAAGCTGATGCTGTTATTGCTGCATTATCCAACCCAAGCTTTGATCCAAGTCTCATGATCACTAAAGAAGAAGAAGTTAAGGCTGTCTCATAGGTCGATGCTGAGGAAAATAACTTTGTTTTATCTGTAGGAGAGTCTGTTCCTGTAGACATAGAGTATGGTCCTAAGAGTCTAGAGTCGAGTGAGTCTGGTCTTGAGTCTGCTGACGATGTACTCACTTCTGCATTCAATAAAATGAACCTTTATGCTTACTCTAATTCTTCTTTCCCCTCTTCCCTGAATTGCTGCGCTAATAATAATCTGGAATTTAATGAACCCTTAAAAGAATTTTCTAATGAACATGAGCATTAAACGGCGGTGTTGGAAGACACCATCTCCATAAATGTGAGCACGGAAGAACAATCTCGGGAGTTGAAGTTAGGTAGTTCACTCATAACAGAAGAATGGGTGGCATTTACAGAGCTTCCCCAGGAGTTTGTGGATGTATTCGCATGGTCTTACAAGGACATGCTGGGGATTGACAGGGAAATTGCGAGCACACCATACCTTTGCTCCCCAATGCAAAACCGGTGCGACAAAAGGCTAGGAGGATCAAACCTGAATGGGCTAAGAAAATTGAAGAAGAGGTGATCAAGCAACTTAACGCTAAGTTCATCAAAGCAGTCCAATACCCTGAATGGATTGCTAACATTGTCCCAGTACCCAAGAAAGATGGGAAGGTGCGCATGTGTGTGGACTTCTGAGACCTTAACAAGGCTAGTCCCAAGGATAGTTTCCCTCTACCCCACATTGATGTATTAGTGGATAACATTTGTGGACATGAGCTCTTATCCTTTATGGATGGATATGCTGGTTACAACCAAACAAAAATGGCAGAAGAAGATATGGAGAAAACTTCCTTTACTACACCATGGGGAACGTGCTGTTATGTCGTTATGCCTTTCGGTCTCAAAAATGTCGGGGCAACGTATCAGCGGACTGTCAATACCCTACTACATGACATGATGCACGTCGAAGTAGAAGTTTATGTTGAGGACATGATTGTTAAGTCCAAGACAAGAGAGGGTCATATTCCTAACCTCAGGAAGTTCTTTCTGCGACTTCGCAAATACAAGATGCGACTCAATCGAGCAAAGTGCGCCTTTGGTATTACCTCTGGGAAGCTACTAGGCTATGTGGTTAGCCAACGGGGTATTGATGTTGATCCTTCAAAGATCAAGGCTATCCAACAGTTACAACCACCTATGACAGAGAAGGAGATAAGAGGTTTCTTGGGCCAAATCCAGTACATCAGCAGGTTCATTTCAAAGCTCATCATGACTTGTGAACCTTCATTCAAGAAGCTAAAGAAGGGAAAGCAAAGTAGAGTGGGACGATCAATGTCAAGCTACTTTTGAGAAAATCAAGGAATATTTGCAACATCCTCCAGTTCTCATGCTGCCAGTGCCAGATGAGCCACTACTCCTTTACCTTACAATGACTAGCTTAGCAATGGGGGATATGCTAGCTCAAAAGGAAAACGGTCAAGAGAGCGCCATCTACTACTTGAGCAAGAAGTTCCTAGACTATGAAAGCCGATATGCAGACATAGAGAAAATGGCCCTCGCATTAGTTTGGGCCACTAAGAAGTTAAGGCACTACATGCTCTCACACATAGTGTATGTAATAGCCGAGAACAATCCTATCAAATTCGTCATGGAGCAACCAACCATTAATAATCGCATTGCTCGATGGGTAGTCATGCTTTCTGAGTTCAATCTTCAATAGTTACCCCAGAAATTAATTAAAGGACGGGTTGTTTCAGACTGTCTGGCTGCTTCACCATCACAGGAACTTCCAAGCACTCACTTGGAGTTCCCAGACGAAGACGTATTCTTGACTGATGAAGTTACCTGGGAAATGTATTTTGATGGAGCTTCCAACCAAATTGGTTTTGGAATAGGAGTACTGTTAATATCTTTGGAAGGTGCACATATCCCTGTATCTGTAAATTTGGATTTTGATGCTACTAATAATGCGGCGGAATATGAAGCATGCATCAAAGGCCTACAAGCTGCCTTGGCTTTAGGAATACGCCACATAAATGTCTTTGGAGACTTTAGCCTCATCATTAACCAAGCTAAGAACGCATGGAAAGTTCGAAGTGAGTGCCTTTTAGCTTATCGGCAGAAGCTTTTGGGACTAGCTGACCAATTTGAGAAGATCTGTTTCCAATACCTTCTTAATGATCACAATGAACTGGCTGATGCCTTGGCCATGTTGTCTTCAATGATATCAATCCCATTGGGCACGCTCCAGCTACTAGTAATTGTAGGGCGACAGTCTGAAGCCGCATATGTCTGCGCCATGGAAACACAAGATGACGAGACTGATGAATGGTTTCTAGACATACATAATTTCCTTCGGAAGGGAGAATTTCCAGCTGAGTTAGATGCTCAAGGACTACGAGCGATCAGGGCTTTAGCAGCACAATACTTCTTAATCCAAGATCATTTATACAAGAAGTCACCTACAGGCATCAATTTGTTGTGTATCGATGCCAAAAGTGCAAAGGAAGTCATGGCTACTGTACACGGAGGAGAGTGTGGGCCTCACATGAATGGGCACATGCTAGCGAAGAAGATTCAAAGAGGTGGTTACTACTGGACCACTATGGAAGTAGACTTCTTGAATTTTGTTCGGAAATGTCACAAAAGCCAAGAGTATGCCAATCTGCAGCATCATCCTCCTTCATATCTAACAACACTAACCTCTCCATGGCCATTCTTGGTATGGGGTATTGACATCATTGGCAAAATACACCCAACTTGAACAGGAGGACATGAATACATTTTGGTCGCTATTGATTACTTCATTAAGTGGGTAGAAGCAGCCTCTTTTGCCAAGCTCACATCTAAGCACGTGGCCAAATTCATCCTTCATAACATTATATGTCGATATGGAGTACCTCACGAGATCATCAGCGATAATGGGAGTCATTTTCGAAAGGAAGTAGAAGTTTTGCTCACCAATTACAAGGTTCAGCATCATCGCTCTTTACCTTACCGACCACAAACCAACGGAGTTGTAGAAGCAGCCAATAAAACGGTGGCGGGAATCATTAAGAAGACGGTCGTCACTTACAAGGATTGGCCTAACAAGTTAGCATTTGCCTTATGGGGATACCGAACCTCAATTCGAACTGCCATAGGAGCAAAACCCTATTCATTAGTGTATGGGATGGAAGCAGTCCTGCCGATCGAGTTAGCGATCCTGTCATTACGAATAGTGGCAGAAAGCCAATTGCCAGAAGCAGAATGGGCTAGGGCAAGGCTCGAGGAGTTAATGTTGATGGATGAAAGGCGATTAAGGTCGTTGCATAATGTTCAAGTGTACCAGAATAGAATCACTCGCGCCTTTAATAAGAAAGTGAGAAGTCGTTCACTTCGAGAAGGTAATCTAGTGCTTAAGGAAATGAGGGCACCAATACAAGACCCAAGGGGAAAGTTTGCACCTAATTGGAAGGGTCCTTATATGGTTAAGGAAATTTTACCGGGAGGAGCAGCTCGGCTTGCCACTATGGACGGAGAAGATGTGATTCAACCCACAAATTTGTATCAGCTCAAGAGATATTATGCTTAATATAGCCAAGCAACTGGAAAACCAATTTTCAGACACTTGGTCAAGATTCAATTTATGTTCATAAAAAAAAGGAAAAATAAAGTTTACAAGGACACAATAATTGTAAATAATATTTCTTCTTTTATTAATAATCAAAATGCAAGTACACTGCTTGTAAATAAGAAAATTCAAAAGGCATAATTAAAGGAAATTTTATTCTAGCAAAGCAGTTCAGTTCCTTCGCTTCCATCCATCTTCTAGTCTTGTTTCACCTTCTTTATGTTGCTGGTAGTCTCATGGTCAATCTCCATGTCCTTAGGCTCGTTTGGGTCTGTCTCTTTGTTTTTAGGCTTATAGGCTCGCTTATGTGATTTCCGTGTCTCCACCCTCGGACCAAGCCGGTCCTTTGCCGTCACCCTTGCACCGAGATGATCCTTTATCGTAGAACGAGGGCCCAGTCTATCCTTCATGGATGCCCGACTTCTTAACGCTTCTCCAGCACGGCTAGACTCAATAGCCGCAATTAGCCATCCGTGATATTCAGCGTCTGCAATATCTGATATATGTGCCTTTGACGGAGCCTTGAGTGTCGG
This sequence comes from Portulaca oleracea, assembly GCA_029582165.1. NCBI lineage: Eukaryota > Viridiplantae > Streptophyta > Magnoliopsida > Caryophyllales > Portulacaceae > Portulaca > Portulaca oleracea. Next base: position 29,030,734 of record CM055880.1, read on the forward strand.
TCTTCTTGCGTAATACTTCAGCCAAGACTCTATCACCGAGCCACGAAGCTTCAATTGCTCGGGAGCTTCACATAGTTGCTCGGGGATGGTCTGTTTGCGGCCCATCTGTTGCAATACCCACTCCGGAAAGTAGAAGGTCATATGTGTCAGGCCGGCAATACACACATAAGCGTTGCGATAGTCACTGGTCACATATTCGGGAACGTGCCACCACTCAATCCACTACGCGATGTCACGAGGTTCTTTGAGAAAGGCAAGCCATTCAGTAACCGATCGGAGCTCGGTATATTTGCGCCTCCTTTGACAATAATTTGCAAGCGCCGAAGGGTTACGAGGGTCTTCGATAAGGCCTAAATGCTCCATCAGCCAGATCTGCCCAAGACAGTTAGCACGGGTTACAATTGCATGCCAATTATTCCCAAACTAACGAAAAAAAACCCCTTAAAACCCGCCTAGGGTATATAGGCAGTAGGTGATTTTTTAACAAATAATAAGGGAAGAAGTGTACCTGAAGAAGTACGGGGCTCCCACAAAGCTCGAATTCTGGATCTGGATTATCCAAGCCCATCATGGTTTCCGCTAGCATCAATGGCACCGAATTAAAGCCTCGAGCCATGTCTTCCACGATTTGAATTAGGTCCGTCGGCCCGGTTCTTCGCCCGCAATGATAAAAGCAAAATTCTCCAAGAAGACATAATACAAGTGCTCGCACCCGTATCACGGGACCATATTCCAACGTGTCAGGCGATTGAAAGAATTCGACAATGGTTTGGAAATGTACCTTATCGCCGAATAATGCGCTTCCTATAACCCGGTTTGGAAGGCATAGCAGTTCCTTGTATTGTTTGGTGTTGTCAGCATTAGTTGGAGGTGATGTCAGCCGCGCAAAATGATTTGTCCCGAGAATGGACGACCACTCTTCGGGTAGTACTGGGCATAGCTCTTTCAAGGAAAAGCGGAAAACATGCATCTTCGGATCCCAAAAGGCGCTCGCCGCTCGAATGAAGTCATGGTTGACTCTCACTTGTCGGAGACTTAGCAATTTCGTCAGGCTATATCTCCCGAGCTCTTTCTTCTCGTCTCTGGATAAAGTGCTCATCCAAGTAGCGAGCTTCTTCTCGAAGGCCATAATAAGAGATTTTTTGTGACTATAGGAGGCCTTTTAGATGGAAAATGCAATTGAAGATGATGGGTGATGTCCATGGCAAAAGATGGGGTATTTATACACCTTTATCCATGATCAAAATGGAGCAAATCGGCCAGCAAGCAGTCACATAGCCGTTGCCATCATATCCAATGATTCAAGCCTTTCTTCAACGGCTAGCGAAAAAAAAAGAAAAAAAAATATAACCCGCGTAGGTTATAATCTCGGTAGGCCAGAACGCGCGCGCGCGCGTCCGCCCAAGCCCAGGCCTCCAGCGACTTAAAATCCGCCTAGGGTTTGGGTGGTCGAGGCCCAATTTTCAGCTCCCGCGGCCCATCTACGTGAAGATCTCTTTTGGGCCTCTCTGTTTGGATTTCAAACTGGCCCATTCGTGTATTTTGATGTTCTGGTTTCTGTTATTGGCCCAATGATGTCCGGTTCTTAAATTTTTGCTTGAGTTATCTCCGACACTTAAACTTTTATCCTCTTTTTATTTTATTTTCTTTTTGGGGAAGCGGGATTAATTGGAGTTAATCCCATCATGTAGAAAATAATTTGAAATTGCGTTAAATAAAAGCATCAAGTTGCGCATACACCGAGTTCGAATCGTGCATAAAATCAAAATAGATTACAAAGAGTCTTGCATTAAAAAATAAATAAAGAAAACAAAAGAGTCTTGCATTGCATAAAGCTGATCACCACAGGGAGCCAGAATCGCCGCTGTCCTCCGCTAAGTTGCCCCCTCCATTTGAAACTCCTGCATTGGAAGTACCGGCCGTGCCAAAGTAGGTATCCCAAGAGTAATAGTCAGGCCTAGGAGCAGTCTGTACAGGAGGCGAGGGCCCAATCAAGGGCATTTCCGAAGGATGCACACTCGACGGCGAAGACAAAGAGTGCTCCTGCGAAGCAGCCAGCTAGGAATGATCAGGAACCTGCCATTCTGTAGAGGGAGTAGGCCATACTGGGCAAGTCCCATAACCGAGGACGGGCCAACCGGAAGAAGCAGATCCACCCAGCCAAGAGTGTTGAGGCACAAACCACTCTTGGGAACCCATGGGCCATGACGAACCCATCTCAGGAGCAGGGATAGGCCATCCTGCAGAACCAGAACAAAAATATGAAGCATCATAAGGTGTAGGACGTGAGGTAGCGTCATCCGCTAGGGCCTGACCACCAGGATACCCTACGGATGCACCTGAGTCACGGTCCCTCACTACCTTTTCACGACCATGACGAGCAGAGCACATTAAAGTCGGGGTATGACGAGAAGTTGGAGGCCGGTGAGTGGCACTCGATTTAGAAGCATCCTCCACCCAGTAAGAATGGGGTTGAGCATCACCACCATATCCAATGATGTGATATGACCCTCCTTGACCCAGTGGTTCCTCCAAGGACATTTGAGCCATGTCCTCTTCCATGCTTGGAGGGCAACAACCTCTACTACCGTACCTGCTATGATGGGATCCAGTAGAGTGTTGACCGTCGATCAGAACGCCTTTGCCCCGACCCTCTGGTACAGCTGCCAGAGGAGGACGAGAAGACCCCCCAATTTCTTCCCGAGATTGATCTCGAGTGGAAGATTCCCCAACTGAAGAGCGACGTGGGGGTTCTGTGCGAGGAGCACTTGCAGTGGAACGTCGAGGCGGTGCTCTGGGAACGGATTCTGCGTCGGCCTCCATATCGGCCCGTCTAGCAGCACCACCTTGATATCTCCCCGACCCAGTGAAGCCCCGGTCAATGAACTTCCTCATGGTGCTCCACTCCTTAGTCAATTGCCGGAGAAAAGCCCACCTCGGCTGGAAAATAACAAACAAAGGGATCATTCACAAGTGGTATACAGGGTAAAAAAGGAGGAGATATAAAACAAAGACTTACCGGTTTGTGGTCGAATTCTTAGAGCGTAGAGCACTCACTACTGTTCTCCACCTCCAGGAAGCCACCGATCTTTCTTCTCTCTTGAGGAGCCTCCACTTCGGCAGCTTTAGCGTAAGGTCCCAGCTGTAGATTTTTCCGGTTAGAAAATGGTTAAAATATGGCAAGGATGAAGAAGATACATACCCCTCGACGAGCCAAACGGCTAAGATAACGCTGGAACTCTTCATTGAATTGATCCAGGGGAACGTTGTGCACAAAATCGTCAAATGCTTGACCTCGAACTAGATCCCTCAAATTGGTCGGGTCAATCAGCCATGGCTCAAACCTCTGTACTGGAGGATCTAGGGGAATGAGACCAGGGTAACCTCCCAAAATTTACCTCGAGGCTCTCTCCCCTAAATACCACACATAGCCATAAGGCCCTTCAATTAAGAGGCGAAGACGGGTGTCATGTTCCACCCGATCTAGAGGTTGTGGCAATCCTCTGATGTCGAAGTCGGCCCAAGGACGCCAATTTATTTGATCCTGCAAGAGGAAGAATGCATTTAAGTATGGCATACAAAGAAAAATAGAAAAGGTGTCAGGAGTAAGGAGATACCGGCCGCAAGTTATCCAAGATGTTGCGAATAAGGTCGAGATACCCCGACTTGTATTCTTATCATGTATGCCCTCGATGGTCCAGCGTTCAGCAGCTGGCACCGTTTTGTCCTTCTTCGAGCGAATTCCCAGGGCCAAGATATACTCATATGCCCACGACTGCATGCACAACATGTCAAACCAAGAACAAAAGATGAATGAGTATATTAAAAGAGAACGATCGAGCACATACCTCGAGCACCTTCCACAAGGAAGGGACGTACTGGTAGCGAACCTGGGCTGCATAGAGGTAAACTGGATCCGCATCCAATGAAAGACGAACGCCACGACGGAGCCAATGGATGAAGTTGGCATAGGCTGCCTTGCCCTAGTTCAGGTTTCGGATATTATCAAAGTTGAGGAGGTTCCGAAACCAGGTCAGGGAAATATTACGCCCATGGTTGGCAAAGAGTGCATAAAAATGAAGCAGCGTTGCTCTAGAGGCAGGTTTTGAAAATTCACATCGCGAACGGTCATCTCAAAGTGCTTATAAGAAAGGTTAGGGAGACCTGGACGACGCCCCAAACGCACAGACACTGGAGCCAGCAAATCCAGAACTACGGGAGGAACATTTGCGTCGAAAACCACGTCCTGCCCACCCTAAGGAAGACCGGTGATCATGACAAAATCTTTAGGTGTGACTGTCATCTCACCCACTGGGAAGTGGAATGTGTTAGTGGAATCCCACAACCTCTCCGCCATCGCTCGACCAATAATGCGGAACGTCCTTTTCTTCCAAGCCTCCACGCATTTCCAGAAAGGCATGAAGCCCGCCGCGGTTAAAGTCTCTTGGACAAAATTCCCCGGGATTGATTTCGCTGCCTTAAGTGGCTCTTTTAAGGCACCGGGAGTTTTCAGGTTATCCTCCTAAGGGTAGAGTTTCAAGGCGTCATAGGGGCTCTAAGCATAATTTCATGGACCCAAGCTGGACCCAGCACAAACACTGGGCTCACAGCCACGGCCCATGAAACAAACAAACAAGTTTAAATGTCACGATCCGAATCGGATCAACAGCAAAATTGGAAAAATTTGAAGTCCAAACCCCGCCTAGGGTTTGACTCAAACAGGTCCAAATTTCACGGCCCACGAAGCGGCCCAGCAGAAAAACAAAAAAAAGCATGGTTCCAAGATTCAACAACGAGATCAGAGGGAGCCACTCCCATGCCGGGTACAAAGTTGCGTCGCAAAGACCGCTCATGAGGCCAAGCCGCCGCATGAGGAAGAGGTGGATTTCTATGACTTCGGGGTTGCATCTTTTCCCGAAAATTGCTTCAAAGGGACAAGATTTCTTAGCAGATAGAGAATTAGTAAGCTAGAGAGATGAAGGAAATGAAGATGTGAAGAAGATGAAAGGAACCCTTTGCTTTTATAGAAAGGGTGGGTGAGTGTGAGCCACTCGTTTTTAGTAACCACCTCGAGATACCAAACGCGTTTCACTGGTCGAAAATCCAAGAGGTTATCCTTTTGTCACCCAAAAGAGAAGCGTGGTGACGTGGCTTCTTTATGACCACAAGTGGGACGGACCCACTTTGATTCTTTCACGAGGCAGAAAAACAAAAAAAAAAAATAATTGCACAAAACCCGCCTAGGCTTTGTGCAGCCCAGAAGACACGGCCCAAAGGGTGCGGTCCAGGCGCGGACACGGCCCAATGAAACAAGCCAAAACCCGCCTAGGTTTTGGAGCGCCTGCAGCCCAAATTTTCGGCCCACAGTCGGAGCCCACACTCAGGCTTTGCGGCCCGCAGGTAAAAATCGAATCTCCTTCATTACATTTCAATGAAACTAATGCTCGTTTTTTTTCCTCATGATTTTCAGGTCACCGAAAAAGGGAACACCATCACATAGCAAACGCACAAGAGGTTGCTGCCATCATCATTATTCCTGACCATTGGCAGAGTTTCGATGTAGTCCCGAGCCACCTGCATCACGCCCGGTGAAGTCTCAACCTCCGAGCCATCGGCATCGTGCACGATGAAGTCTCGACCCCCAAGGCTATCAGCAATGCGCCTGATGAAGTCGTTCGGTATCAAAAATTCCAACTAATATGAATCAACACCGGGAAAGACTGAAACCGACACCGGGAAAGACTGGAACCAATATGAATCAACACCGAGAAAGATTGGAACCGACACCGGGAAGGACTTGAACCGACACCAGGAAAGACCGGAACCGACACCGGGAAAGACTAGAGCCAATATGAATCGACACCGGGAAAGACTGGAACCGACACCGGGAAAGACTGGAACCAATATGAATCGACACCAGGAAAGACTGGAATCGACACCGGGAAAGACTGGAAGCGACACTTGGAAAGACTAGAAAATTCCATCGATCATCGGCATCATGTCCGACAACGGGTAGAGCATCATTCTTACTCGAGATCATCTCAAAGGAGGCGCATGCCGCCCGCAACCGCGATGTAGGACTCAGCTTCCAAGCATCAAATCAGGCTTTGCAAACCAAAGTCATATCCTCAGACTACTTTGACCTTCGTCCTATTCGGACGCGATCAAAGTGGGGCTCTCTGTAGACACCAGAATTTATACCGGTATAAACCAGACTCACCAAAAATATACAAGACGGATGGGCCAAAGTGGAACGGGTCAACGGGCCCAAAAGATCAATAAATCGAGCCCAAAGAAAATTAATCAAGCCGGGAATAATTATTAAAACCCACAGGGGTTCTATTTTCATTCACCAGCCCACACAGAAAGCAGGCCAGTCGCGCGCCCCGGCCCAGAGCAAATAAAACCCGCCTAGGGTTTATTTGGCCCAGAAAAAATCAAACCCAGCCTAGGGTTTGAGCGAGGTAGCACGCGGCATCGTTTTGAGCCTAGGCTTTGGTGATTCTGGCGCCAAAAAAATCTGCATGCATGCAATCCCATGATCATAGCACACGTGATTTGACTTTGCCCTTGTCTTTGTATAACCCGCCTAGGCTTTGGTGTGAGATGGCATGATTTTTGGGGTATGTCCCCCACCTTTTTCCTCCAAAATCTCATACTCCTTCACCTGTAAGTACCCCCTTCATTCCACCTTCATTTCATGAACTCTCACCACCAACAATCATCATCTACTCTACTCTCATTTTCACCATACTTCCACTCTCTCAAATTCTCTTCATAATTCTATTACCACTACAATCACATTCTTCACTACCATATAACTATCCACACTACACTTTTTCTAAACCATCCACATTTCTCATCCGACTTTCAAATAAAGGGGCAACTCAAGGGAAGAAATTCGTCGTCGATACACCCTAAGCAAGGTTCGGTTCTTTGTTTTTGAATATTTAATCATGTAATCCTTTATTTAATTCCGTACTTGTACATATTTTGTAAAATAAAAACCGCATTGTTTATATTGCATGTTTTGAATAATAATTCCGCGAAATTAATCAAACTTCTTCCCGCTCTCTTTCTTTTCAATGTTGTTTTTAGTAGAGTATTTTTTATAAACAGGCGGATTCGAGAGTTCTTATAATTCTCGAATTCGTAACCTTACCCTCGAATCTAGAAATCGGGTTCGTCAACCGATGTCTTTATTTTATTTTATGGTTTGTCGATTTTGTCAAATCGGCCGGCGACTCTTTAAACAATTTTATAAATTCCTTTAATTATTTAAAGTATTCGACTTTTTACACAAAATTAATTTAAGAAAAATGATTTAATTTTTGTTCAATGATAAAAATAGGCTTGGTCCGAGGAGAAAAGGGTCAGAAATTAGTAAAACCTAGGAGGGTTTTATTAATTTCCACCAATTATCTCCCTGGGCTTGGAAGCAAGAGGTCCGACCGAGGACTCATCAAAGCCTAGGCGGGTTTTGACGAGTTCTGGCGGCCCGCTCACTTCTTGAACCCTGATTTATCAATTGGGCCAGAATCAAATTGTTATGGGATTATTTTTGTGTAATTTTCGGGTAGTTTAAATAACAAAAAACGGGTTTGTAAATAAATAAAGTTTCATCACCCCGAAAATGAATTTCGAAAATAAACATATCCTTATTTAAGGATTAAGAAACCTTAATCGGCTCCCGACCACAAAAGTAGCGAATCGCAGAAAAAGGGTCACTTTTTCCGGGGACCTACAGGGCCCCACATGAATGAGCGCATGCTGGCGAAAAAGATCCAAAGAGCTGGTTACTATTGGTTTACTATGGAAGCAGACTACTTGGAGTTCATTCGAAGGTGTCACAAATGCCAAGAGTATGCCAATTTTCAACATCAACCTCCCTCGTATTTAACTACTTTGACATCTCCATGGCCATTTTTCAGTATGGGGTATCGGCATCATTGGCAAGATACACCCAAAAAGAACTGGAGGGCATGAATATATCTTGGTCTCCATCGATTACTTCAATAAGTGGGTAGAAGCAGCCTCTTATGCTAAACTCACGTCTAAACAAGTGGCCAAGTTTATTCTTCAGAACATCATATGGCGATATGGAGTACCTCATGAGATCGTCAGCGATAACGGAAGCCATTTTCGGAAGGAAGTGGAGACTTTGCATGCCACTTACCATATTCACCACCACCAGTCTTCACCTTATCGACCTCAAGCTAATGGAGCTCTAGAAGCAACCAATAAAATAGTAGCAAAAATCATCAAGAAAATGGTGGTTACCTATAAAGATTGGCCTGACAAATTGGCATTTGCCTTGTGGGGATACCGAACCTCTATTCGAACTGCTATACGCGCAACACCATATTCATTAGTGTATGGGATGGAAGCAGTTCTGCCAATCGAAGTAGCAATCCCTTCACTACGAATAGTGGCAAAAAGTCAATTGCCCGAAGCATAATGGGCTCGAGCAAGGTTCGAGGAGTTGATGTTGATGGACAAAAGGCGATTAAGGGCATTGCATAATGTGCAAGTGTACCAAAGTAGGATCACCCGAAATTTTAATAAGAAAGTGAAATGCGTTCACTTCAAGAAGGTGATTTGGTGCTTAAGGAAATGAGGGCACCTATACAAGACCCAAGGGGAAAATTTGCACCTAATTGGAAGGGTCCTTATATGATTAAAGGTATTTTACCAGGAGGAGCGGCTCGTTTAGCAACTGTGGATAGGGAAGATGTAATTCAGCCTACGAATTTAGATCAGCTTAAGCAATATTACGCTTAATACAACCAAGCAACTGGAAACCAATTTTCAGACACTTGGTGTATATTCGATAAGTGCTCATGAAATGAAGAAAAAATAAAGTTTGCAAGGACACAATAATTACGAACAATATTTCTTCTTTTATTAAATATTAATAATGCAAGTACACTGCTTGTAAATAAGAAAATTCTAAAGATGTAATTAAATAAAATATTATTCTGGCAAATCAGTTTTAGTTCCTTCATTATTCCCGTCCATCTTCTAATCTTGTTTCACCTTATCCATTTCGCCAGTTGACTCATGATCAATCTCCATATCTCTAGGTCTGTTTGGGTCCCTCTCTTTGTCTTTTGGTTTATTGGCCCGCCTACTTGGTTTTTCGCGTCTACACTTTTGGACCAAGCCGGTCTTTTCCGTAACTTTTGCACCAAGACGGTCCTTTATTGATGAACGAGGACCCAATCTTTCCTTCACGGATGTCTGCTCTCTTCTCGTCTCTCTAGCACGGTGAGATTTCGACGGCCGCAATTAGCCATCCATGATAGTCGGTGTCAGCATATTGCGATACGTGTGCCTTTGAGGGAGCCTTAAGAGTGGGTCTTCTCTCCCAATATTTCAGCTACGACTCTATCACCGAACTACGAAGCCTCAATTGTTCAGGTGCTTCACACAACAGCTCGAGGATATTTTGCTTGCGACCCATTTGCCGCCACACCTGCTCCGGGAAATAATATGTCATGTACATCAAACCGATAATGCACACATAGGCGTTGCGTGAGTCACGAGTCACATACTCGGAAATGTGCCACCATTCAATCAACCATGTGATATCACGAGGCTCTTTTAGGAATGCGGTATTCCAATTTTGAGTGAAGATCGATGTACTTCCTCTTTGTTTGACAGTAGTTTGCCAGCGCCGAAGACGTTCGAGGCTCCTAGATGAGGCCCAAATGCTCCATCAGCCATATCTGACCATAAGGTTAGCAAGGGTTACGATTGCATACTAATTATTCCCAAACTAACACAAAAAACAAAAAAAAATGTGTAAAACCCGCCTGGGTTTTATAGTCAGTAGAGGGCCAAAATGTCAAGAAAAGGATGACATACCTGAAGTAGCAGTGGACTCCCACGAAGTTCGTGTTCAGGGTTTAGGTTGTTCAAGCCCATCAAAGTCTCCCCTAGCATCAATGGCACTAGGTTATATCCTCGGGCCATATCTTCAACAATTTGGATCAAGTTCGCCGCTTGCCATGATAGAAGCAGAATTCTCTGAGGAGACAAAATACGAGTGCTCGCACTCGTATCACCGGACCGTATTCCAAAGTATCGGGAGATTGAAATATTCGGCGATAGTTTGAAAATGTACCTTATCGCCGAATAATGCACTTCCTATGACCCGGGACGGAAGGCATAACAGTTCCTTATATTGTTTGCCGACATCGATGAATAATGGAGGTGATGGCCGTGCAAAGTGATTTGTCCTGAGAATAGAGGACCACTCCTCCGGAAGCGGGCATAACTCCTTCAAGGTGAAGCGAAAAAACATGCATCTTCGGGTCCCAAAAAGTCTCCACCGCTCGGAGAAAGTCATGATTAACCCTCACTTGGTGAAGGCTAAACAAGCTTGTCAGCTTATATCTCCCAAGCCCTTTCTTCTCTTCCTTAGATAAGGTGCTCATCGAAGTGGCAAGTTTCTTCTCAAAAGCTTTGAGGATTTGGAGGATTTTTGTGATTTTTTAATATTTGATGAAGGCTTTCAAGTGGAGGTAATGAATGAAGAAGACATGCATAAGGTGGGTACTTATACACCTACACCTAAGACCAAAATGGAGCAAAATCATCAAGGAATGGTCATAGGGATGTTGTCCCAAAATCCCATGATTTAAGCCATTCCTCAACGGCTAGGGAAAAAAAGGGGTTAAAACTCGCATGGGTTTTAACTTTGCTAGGGCCACACGTGCGCGCCTTGCCAGGCCTAGGCCCGCCTCCTTTGGCCGCCACAACCCCCTTAGGTTTTGAAGCGGCCCAGGCCTAGCTTCCCGAAGTCTTTTGCCCGCTTGCTTGTTTTTCATGTGGGCTTCTTCTTTTGCGGATTAAACTGGCCCAATCGTGTATCCTGTGTGTCCCGGGTTTTGTTGTTGGCCCGATGATGCTCGGTTCTGAAATTTTCGCTCGAGTTTACTCCGACACTTAAGTTTTGTGTTTTCTTGTATGTTCTTTTCTTTTTGGGGAAGCGGGATTAATTATGATTAATCCCAACATGTAGAAAATTATTCGAAAGTGCATTATTAAAGCATAAAAGTTGCACATTCATTCTAGTTTTGCATTAGAAAAAGTAAAATACAAAGAATCTTGCATTAAAGATTAATAAACAAAATTAAAAAAATAAAGTAAAGAGTCCTACATTGCATGGCATGAATGTGATCACCATAGGGAGCCCAAATCGCCGCTGTCCTCTACCAAGTTGTCGCCACCATTTGAAGTTCCGGCGTTTGAAACCGTGTCGAAATAGGTGTCCCAAGAATAGTAATTTGGACCAGGCGTTGGACCTAAGCTCGAGAATGCCGGAGGAGGAGGAGCATGCTGCACAGGAGGCAATGGTTCAAACAAGGGCACTCCTAAAGGATGTATACTCGACGATGAAGACATAGAAGGCTCCTGTGAAGCGGCTAACCATAAGTGATCGGGAACATGCCACTCAACAAGTGGAGTAGGCCATATAGGCCTGATTCCATAACCGAGGGCTGGCGAACCAGAAGGGGCGGACCAGTCAAGCTAAGAATGCAGGGGAGCAGACCACTCTTGTGAACCTATTGGCCATGAAGGACCCATCCCAGGAGCGGGAACACGCCATCCGGCAGAATGAGAACCGGAGCCAAAAGAGGAGACGTCACAAGGTATAGGACGTGAAGCAGTGATCCCTCACCACTATTTCCTGGCCTCGACGAGTAGTACGCACAAAAGCAGGAGTGCGGCGGGAATGAGAAGGCTGGTAGGTGGCGTTAGACTCCGAAGCGTCCTCCACCTAGTATGAATGTGGCTGGGCGTCACCACCATATCCAACGCTATGATATGACCCTCCCTGGTCAAGTGACTCCTCCAAAGACATTTGGGTCATGTCCTCTTCCATGCTTGGAGGACGACGATCTCTACTGCCGGACCTACTATGATGAGACCTGGATTAGTGTTGGCCCTCGACCAGAATGCCTTTGTTGCGACCCTCTGGTATAGCTGCCAAGGGAGGACGAGAGGACCTGCCAACTTCTTCCCGAGATCGGACCCGAGAAGAGTACTCGCCTACTGAAGAATGTCGTGGGGCTCTGTGCGAGGAGGAACTACAGTGGAACGTCGGGGCGGTTCCCTAAGAGCAGATTCTGCATCAGCCTCCATATCGGCACTTCTGGCTACATCGCCTTGGTATCTTCCGGCGCCTGTGAACACTCGACCAAAGTGCTTCCTCATGGTACTCCATTCCTTAGTCATTTATCGGATGAAGGCCCACCTTGGCTGAAAGAAGGTAAAATCGGGTTATTCACAAATAAATCATAGGTTAACAAAGGAGCAACATAAAATGAAGAATTACCGGTTTCCGCTCAAACGATTGAAGTGTGGAACACTCGCTGCTATGCTCCACGTCCAAGAAACCGCAAATCTTCTTTCGCTCTGGTGGAATCTCCACCTCAGCAACCTTGGCATAAGGCCCCAGCTGTAGATTCTTTGGTCAAAAATCAATCAAAGCAGAATAAGGATAAAGGCGAAAGATACATACCACTCGGGGAGCCAAGCGACTAAGATAACGCTGGACTCTTGATCAAATTGCTCATGCAGAACGTGATAGATGAAGTTGTAAAAATCATGACCACGAATCAGGTCCCTCAGAACACCCAGGTCAACGCGCCACGGCTCGAACATGTGCTCCGCAGGATCCCAGGGAATGAGACCAGGGTATCCTCCCAGGATCTTCCTAGAGGCCCTCTCTCCTAGGTACCACACAAAACCATAGAGCCCCTCGATCAAGAGGCGAAGGCGGGTGTCATGTTCCACCAAATGTAGAGGGTTCGGTAGTCCCCCCACATTGAAATCGACCTAGGGACACCAATTCACTTGTTCCTGCGAAGAGAAGAAGCATTCAAGAATAAGATGCAGAGGAAAATGAAAAGAAATAGTCTGGGAGTAAAGAAATACCGGAGCTAGGTTGTCCAAAACACCACGGATGAGGTCAAGGCTCCCCGGCTTGTACTTCTTCTCACGGATACCCTTAGTAAGCTTAAATGGGGTTATCCTCTTGGAAACGACAGAGAGAATTTCAGAAAATGGGGGCTGTATTTTAAGCTTAAATGTCGTCTTTTGGACCCTAGCTGGGACCAGTACAAACACTGGGCTCAAAACCACGGCCCACAAGACAGTCCGACAAGGTCAACAGCCCAAACAATCTCGGCCCAAGTCGCGGTCCAAACAATCGCGGCGGGAGCCCATTGAAAAAATAAAACCCACCTGGGTTTTAGATTTATTAAGCGGGCCGTTTGTTTTTGGTTAATTGGGCCAAAGACAGGAGCCAAGGAAGTGGGTTCAAAACCCGCCTGGGTTTTATCTGTTTTATGGGCCGATTTCTGAAGCATCTCGAGTCCATTTTTTGCAAGACGGGGTTTCGGTTGAAATGCAAAAATAAAGGGTCGTTCAAACATCCTAAGCCATGAATATGCATTAATTCAAGCGTGCTTGAATAGTTAAAAATCGACGAGATATGGAAAATAAATTCATGCATGATGATTTTTACACTAAACTAAGTACGAGAGAAAAGTTCAAGAGTTACCTTACCATGAGAATGGTAGAACCAAGCGTGGTTCCAAGATTGAACTGTGAGGTCGGAAGGATCGGCCTTCGCACCAGGAATAAAATTGTGTCGAGAAGACATCTCGTGGGGCCATACTGTCGCATGAGGAAGAGGAGGATTTTTGTGGATTCGTGGTTGCATCTTCCTAAAACCTGAACTTTCTTCAAAAGGACAAGACTTTTCTAGAGAGAAGTAGAAAGCTAGAGAGATATGAAGAAGAGGAGGATGAGTGAAAGAAATGAAGGAAAAGCATTGGTTGAAAATCCAAAGGTCAGCACCTTGCCACCCAAAAGAGAGACAAGACGGTGTTGTACATCCTCATCCACATGTGGGTCGGACCCACTTTGGTTCCTTTCACGAGAAAAGAGAAAGAAAAGGAAAAAAAAAGAAAGAAAGAAAAAGAAAAGAAAGACAAATACAACAAAATCCTCATGGGTTTTGTGTTAGTCACAGCCCAAATGCGCGACCCAACCGCCCTCATTAGCCCAGTAAAGGAAATCAAAACCCGCCTAGGTTTTGTAGCTGTTACGGCCCGCCAAAAGTGCACCCACCTACATAGTCCAAAACTGACGGCCCAAAGACTGCGACCCGGGATTTCCAAAGCTCAGGTAAAAATCTGAGCCCCCCTCACATTTCGATAAAACTAATACTTGGTTTTCATGTGATTTTCAGGTCGCCGTTAAAAGGGATCCTGCACCATCTGGTTGCCGCACAAAAGATCACCAGCATTAGTTGTCCAACGGTTGCCACCTAAAGGCCTCCGACGACACCATCAGCACCAGTCGTCCAACGGTTTCCACCCAAAGGTCTCCGACAACATCATCATCAGCAATAGTCGTCCAACGATTGCCGCCTAAAGGCTCCCGACGACACCATCAGCATAAGTCGTCCAACGGTTGCCACTTAAAGGCTTCCGACGAAACCATCAGCATCAGTCGTCCAACGGTTGCCACCTAAAGGCCTCTCATGACACCATCAACATCAGTAGTCCAACGGTTGCCACCTAAAGGCATCCGATGACATCATCAGCAATAATCGTCCAACGGTTGCCACCTAAAGGCCTCCGACGACAGCGCCAACAGCACCAACATCATCTTATCGCCACATAAAAGAGCACCGATAGGATTCATCTTCGAGGCAGGTATCAAGAAGACAAGCACCTCAGGCTACTTTGACCGTCGTCCTATTCGGACTCGATCAAAGTGAGGGCTCTCTATAGACACCGATATTTGCACCGATAAAATCCCGACTTATCAAGATCAGCAAGTCATTTGGGCCAAACACCAAATGGGTCATTGGGCCCATAAGGTCAGCAGCATGGACCCAAGAAGTCAAAGACGGCCCACCTACAACTAATAAAACCCGTCTGGGTTTTAAAGTCAAGAAGGCAGCCCACAAGCAGAAGTGGGCCGAAAGCGTTCCCCGGCCCAGAAACAGCAAAACCCACCTAGGTTTTAAGCGGAGCAGCAACGTGTCATTTTGCTCTGCCACGTCAGCGATCCGTGGGAAGATCAATTAAAATCCGCCTGGGTTTTAATATTCTGGCGCCAACATTCCCATGCAGAAATCCCATGATCATAACACACGTGCATTGACCCCTTATAACCCGTCTGGGTTTTGATACGAGATGGCTTGATTTTTGGGGTATTTTCCCCTCATTTTCCCTCCTAAACATTCACTCCCTCACCTATAGATATCTCCTCCATTTCACCCTCATGGAATCAACTACCATCATCTATCACCCTTACTCTACCTAAATTTCCACTAACTATTACCATCTATCACCACTATACTTAAATTCTCTCAAAAATTCCATTACCCATACCCTCTCTAATTCTCCCATAATCATTCTTGTCACATCATTATCCTTACACCATCCTTCTAAACCACTTACATCCTACCATCCAAGCCACAAGTCAAGGTCAAGTCAAGGGGTCAATTTCCATCACATTTACCACCTTTAAGCAAGGTTTGATTTCATTATTCACATTGTTATTATCATCATGTAAATGAATTCCTTTACTTGCACATACTTTGTAAAGTACACATCATCGTTTTTTGCATGATTTGAATATTAACATCGCGAAATTAATTAAATTTCTCCCCGCTCTTTTTCATTTCAAGTTTCGATTTTAGTCGAGTCTGTTTTTTAAACAGGCAGATTCCAGAGTTCTTATAATTCTCGAATCCATAGCCTTACCCCCGAATCTAGAAATCTGGTTCGTAGGCCGGAGTCACTTTTTATTTTTATGGTTTGTCGGTTTCCTTAAATCGGCTGGCTACTCTTTAAAATTTTATAAATTCATTTAATTATTTAAAATATTCATTTTTGCATAAAATATTTTTAAAAAAATAATTTAATTCATCTCCTTCGCTAATTTAAGGTTGGACCCTAGGGAAATGGGCCAGAAGTTGATAAAACCAAGGCGGATTTTATCAATTTCAACCCACATCTCTCTGGACCGAGGAGGAAAAAGACCCAGCCCAGAATCTGTTAAAACCCAGGCGGGTTTTAATGAGTTTCGGCGGCCCGCTTTTTCCTTCTTGGGCCTAAATTTAGTGTTCGGGCCGTGATTAAATTATTGTTAAAGTATTTTGTGCAATTCCGGATAATTTAAATAATAAAAAACGGGTTTGTAAATAAATAAAGTTTCATCACCGCGAAAATGAATTTCGAAAATAAAAATATCCTTATTTAAGGATTAAGCAACCTTAGTCGGCTCCCAATCACCTAAGTAGCGCATCACAGGAAAAGTGGTCACTTTTTCCGGGGGCCTACAACATGTTGGATCTTTCAAATGACTATGGAGGGAGTGCCACCTTCAACATTGCAAAGTTAAGACCATATTTTCCAAAGCATGAAGACCTTCCAAGTTTGAGGACAAACTTTCCTCAACCTGGGGAGGATGATGGAGACCATCCAGCATCAGTCACAGCTGCAGCAGCAACAACACGAGCAACATCTACATCATCTACATCACCAAAGGAAGCTACACTAGCACTTTTAGCAGCAACATCACTAGCAGCTAGCCTTTTTGTCCAAAACTCAGCAGTTGCAGAAGCAATTCCTGCAGAAACAACAGGCTTCCAACATCAACAGCAGACCATCGAGACTACAGCAACTACCATCCCATCAACAGCATCCATCTAGGCTTGCTACACCATAGTAAAGCAAGTCCTGGCTAGCACAGCCATTTATTCCACCAGCATTGGCTTTTCAGGTCTATTCCAGCTCCCAGCAGCATCAGTCCAAACAGTCATCTTTCTCAATTCTGTATCTTTGAATTGAGTGAGATTCAGCAAGTGTTCCCTACGAGATTTTTGCTCCTTGACATGCATTTTCAAAGATCAAGTCATGTCCCAGCATGTTCGAGAAGGTGTCATTAAGTTTCAAGCACCAGAACAGACAACCTTGTAATGGTTGTTTGTTATCAGTTTTTCCAGAACTCTAGTTCTGGAGCTAAGTTATTTTGTTTCAGCTTCAATGATGGTTATTTAGGTCTTTTCCTACCTTCCTTAAGCTGTTGAGATTAATCCAACATAGGAAAGGCCAGGGAAAGTTACTATGGAAACTTAGTTTTACCCTCCTAGCTAGGAAAGCTTTTGATTGGCTGAAATTGCCAACCTTTAGGGTTTTGGTCTAATCAGAAGCCAGCTTGTTTTTTCCTTTTTGTTTTCTATTGTATCTGAATTATATTAGTTAGTATAAGATGTAATATGATGTATTTGCTTAAGGTCAACAGCTTAAGATTAGTAAGGGAGATTAGCAGGTTACTTATACTTAAGGGCCTCTAATCAAACAGTTTAGGATTAGCTATATATAGGCATGTATCCAGCAGCTTGCAAACTAATCAGTGATATTTTCAATATATTTTTGAGTGCCTTAGTTGAGCATCTCGTTTGTGAGTGTCAGTAAACTCTCATTTGGTTTAATCTACTTCAGTATCTAGGATTGGCAATCCTAGTGGTGTGTGTAGAGCTCGATTGCTTCTGTGATGGTGTGTTTGTAGTCACTGAGGTAATCAAGTCCTTGCCCTTGTGTTTCATTCTATGGTTTGTCTGTAATACAGTGAATACAAGTCTATCCTTTTCATTCCTTATCGTTTTGTCATCTAGTCCAGCTAATTGCATTCAATTAGCTTTGTTTTAAATCATCAGCAGTGTGTGTGTGATTCTGTGTGGTGTACTGTGAGGTCAATACTCTGATCTTGTGACCTTGCATACATCAACAAAGGCTCAATTTTATGGCTAATAAAGCTAGAACCCAATTAACCAAATTTTAATTCTTTATTTAATTAACTCTTTCTTTAAACATTGAAATTCATACCCAAGGTATCTTTAAACTTTGGTCATCCAAGACTGCACAAGAATCATTGCACGGTGAGGAATTCTAGATCACTATTCATAATCAAAATTTAATCAAGTAATGGAAAAACAATTGTAGACACCGGATATTTGCACATAAATATATAGCATATCTATATTTTTCAGATTCTTCTTTCACTATGTTGCATGCCGTAGGATCCCATGAAGGTATAAAATCGACTAAATTTACAGAAGCGACAATGGAAGGACCATAAAATGGTTAGTTAGTGCATTGATTTTAGTTATTCATGAAATTTATTGATCTGATGACAGCCCGTATGACATCTGCGACAATGACTAGAATCTGTTGCTGCTGCACAAAGAGGGCAAAATCTACGATGGAAGCTGTGAGAATGACGCTCCAAGGAAGCTATGCAAAGGTACTTATAAGGAAAAATTTCGAATTTTTCGCTTTTTATTATGCAATTCTCATATTCTTCTGTTTCGGAATTTGAAACAAAACCCTAATTTTATTTTGGCACTCTTATCCTAAAACCCTAGGATGTGCCTCCTCCGTAATCTTTGATTTCGTTCTATTTCTCGAAGTGTTCGAATATGGATGTTAGTAATAGATCTACTCCGAAACTGTTCGTTCTGAGATGGACATTCTTACCAAACTCACTTCCACCGTATTATCTATATTACCATTAATCATGACTTTTGACGGCCAGTGTTCATGGAACCTTCCTAATCATTCAACCAATTCAATAAAAATCTCATTTGGATGAAAATGTGATTTAATATATGAGTAATTGAAAATGCAGAACGTGCTTGTGGGTGCAAGAATTTCTACAGTGAAGGGTTGCAACTTGAAGAGGCCGAGGAAGTTTCAACCTAGAGACTGAATCTTTTCTTTATCTTCAGTAACCTCCCCTGTTGTATGTACCACAAATCTCAAATTGCTATTCCTTTAAACTATATTTAGTAATAAGTAGTCTCATTGACGTCTAGAGTTAATTAAGATCGTCATCTCTAACCTTTGTTAGCAACCCAAGTTAGAATATAATACAATAACAAATTTTTATTAAAAAAGAAATTTAGGTTTTAGGTGTGAGGTCTCATTATCAAATTCAGTCAATTTTGATTATTAATTTTTGTTTTACAGGCAATTGGATTAAAATTTAAAGAATAGATGGAATGCATGATTGTTGAGATGAATGTGCTACCAAATTTTTTATAAATTTGTAGTGATTGTGTTTATTTTTCAGGATTTCTTCTGCAATTGGTTCAAAATTTGGTTTTTTTTTCTTCCATTATCTTCCTTTCTAATCTTAGGTTCATTGTTTTTTCAGGGCAGAGGGGGCCAACATGATGCTCTCCCTAATTGTTAACATTGATGCTTTGTGGTATTGCAAATAACTGGACACCAGCATAACATTTTTTAATACTATGCTCAAAGGAATTCGTAATTGAAATAGTGAGTAACTTTAATACTATGCTCAAATGAATGGGGCAAGAGCAAGGCATCGTGGAGCTTGAAGAATGTGATACTTTCATTGAGATTCTAAGGAAACTACTGCAAGCTGCTTTTTTCTAATAAATTTAAGGTCGACTTTTCTGATTCAGTTTATGGTTTACAAGTTTTCTAATTCTATTTATGATTTATTAGGATTTATTATGATCTTCTAATTCAAATTGTTGCAGCAAAAATCACATGCAAAGAACAATTTTTGAATTGTTACTCTTTCTTTTTCTGGTTAAAAGTTCATTCTTATTTTTTTTTTGTTGGTTTAACCCCGGTTGTTAAATGTCTTTTGGGTTTGATCACCCTCCCTTTTTTTGTAGGTGAATCCGTAGTAGCTTTAGGCATCAACATTTTGATAGCCTTAGTTTTTGCCAACCATGGAGTTTGACTAAGGATGGTTTTGAAATGACTAGATATTTAAAGAATAGGTTTTTGATTTTCTGGAGTTGAATCCACTAACCATTTCCAAAACTGATGTCATGATTGTAACAAATTCCGCAACACTTGGTAGAGTTCTCATACAGATTAAAGAAGCAACAAAATGGTGGGATTCACTTGCTTGTGTGACGGAGCCAAAAGTCAGGTCTAAGGAAGAGATGGTTTCACATTTGTCACGTGGCTCTTTGACACGTGCGACAGGGAGCACAAACATGAACAATCAATCTAGGTAAGTGTTAGAGTCTTTCAGTTCCAACTTGCTTCTATGGTGTCAATTGTAAGTCCCTTCTATGCTGTTAATTGTTGGTTTCAACTAATCCATCTTGATTTCTCTTAATTATCTTTTTGCTTATTAATGTGTTTTTGGTTATATTTCTCTGTTTTATTCCTTAGTTTCTTGCTTTCTGTATCTGGGTTTGGATTAAGATTGGTGAATCTTTGTGAGATTGGTGAACTATCTTGGGTTAAATTTTATTTCTTGGTTGAACATTTTTCTTTGTGATGTAAGTACATGGAATTGGCTTTTTCCACTCATTACAGGTAACGCACGGAATCTGGGAAATACTATAGTGGATTTGAGTCTTTTGATTTTTGTTGGTTGTGTTGATCAAAAGAATGACTTGCTAAATCAGAACATGAGATTACATGCAATCCAATTGAGGGAGATTCAACACTAAGTTGGGACTATATTTTTGCATTTACCTGGCAACTATAGGTTGCATGAAATGATTTTTTTTTTTTTTTTGGCATTTGTATCATTTTGTATTTTGTTAATATGTATTTAAATTTCATCACTTGGTTCATCCATTATATTCTTCATCCATTATCCAATATATTAGTTTAAGAAGTTGTACTTTCCTTCTGAGAGCCAAATAGTTGCTGAGATTTCATTCCTTGGATAATGAAATGGTTATTAATTAGTTGTATAAAACTTCCTACATGGAGTACTCACAAGTTGTGAGTGAATTGAGTGTAAGCATTGACATTTTGGGGTAGAAGGGACATAAGACTTTATCTGAATTTTATTTTGCTACAAAGATTGACAGACATGCAATGTGTTCCCCATTTTATTGATATAACAATTTATACAACAATCTCTTATAGTCTACATAAACAAACAATTAATGACAATATAATTGGTTTCAAAAAAATGTCAATGTAATAATTACTTGCCCCAATTAATTGTAAAGCATACATATTGGTTTGAAAGAATAAAAGTATTTGATAAAACCAAGAATCAATAATGAAAAACTATAAGGTGATTTGATGGGATTTTATTATTTTTCAAAAAAATCTCACAAGAACAAACAAAAATATGCTTAGCAAAAGTTTACTAAAAAAAGTAGCAATTATAGAGTTTATGTTTTTATTAAATTATCTATTTTTGTTTGAACAACTTATTATGAATGTTATAATTACAATGTCTTTGAATTTGATAAAATCATTTAAATTTTCTTCTTTCTAATTTATAGGTATATATTTATAGTTTCTTTCTTTTTATTTTTAATTAAATTACATACTTTATCAGTTTTCCGTGCATTGCATGGGTTGAGACCTAGTAATAATAATAATGATGATGACGATGATAAATTTAACAAGAATAATATTTTCAACACCCTTAAAAGCACATAGGGGTAAAGTTGAAAATCAACATTTGTGACGTCCAACCCCTTATGTGGAAACTTGAATTAAACATGATTTGGAGATAATAATAATAATAATAATAATAATAATAATAATAATATAAATTAATAATAATACTAAGAGTATAATAATGATGATGATGATGATGATGATAACAATAATAATAATAATGATAATAAAAATGACAATAATATAATAAATGATAATAATAATCATAATCATAAAGTTAACAATAATAATATTTTCAACACCCTTAAAAGCTCATAAGGGTAAAGTTGGAAATCAATATTTAAGAGAATGGTAATAATAATAATGAACTGATAATATATACCTCCCCCAAACTTTCGTAAAATGAGATTTTTACCCTCTATGTTTGAGAAATCTCAACTACCCACCCTAACCTTTATTATTTACATAAATATATACCTTTTCCGTTTTATCAATGATCTTGACATATTTATCCCTATAATTTTATCTGGTTTGCCGAAAATACCCTCAAAATTTAAAATGAAAAGATAAAACTACCCTGATCTTAACTAAGAGAGCGTTTGGTAGAAACCCTAGGAAAATTTTTCCCATGGGAAAGATTTCCCCGGGATAAATTTCCCTTAGGCCCCCCTTAGGAAAATTTTCCCTAGGAAATTGTATGAAATGGTGGGTCCGCCATAAAATTTTTCCCATTGTCAACCTATTTCCAAACATGGGGAAATTAAGTCAGCCCAAGAAAATTGACCATTTTCCCGTGGTTTTTTGACCAACCAAACGCACCCTAAATTGAATACATGTTTCATTTGTTTGGGATTACGAATTCTTTTACTTAAAACCCCTTTTATTTGTCTGGGATTACGAACAGAAGCAACATCGCAAAACAAAGAACCAAACAGGAGGGGGGGGGTTTGATTAAATCTGGCCAAAAAAAATCAGAGGAGAGGGGTGGGGTGGGGTTTAGGATGGAAAGTTTAGGATGAAGAATTCAGGGAAGGTCTGAAGCACTGTCTAACTTGAATTTGTTTTCTTTTGTTTTTATTATTTTTCTTTCCCCATCTTTTCTTCAAATGAAGTCATTTGTAATTAGTGTATACAAAACACATTCTGGATTCAATTCAAAAGCATACAGAAGTGATTAAAGTTGATGTTGCATAATTTTGTTGGAGTTCTGGAAATGATTCGTCAGCTCCTTTGTACCCTAGTTTCAATTAATCGGGCAAAAAAAATGGGGTGGGGGGTGGGGTTGGGTTGGGTATATAATATTAATATTGGGAAAAGGAAAAATTTTATGAAGGATAAAATAGAACTTTCACCATTTATATGTAAATCTGAAAAAGTAGATAAAATTGATATCAATAATGGTTGTGTATTATATTTATTACATTTACTATTTGTTAAGTTGGGTAATTATAATTTTTCAAACATGGAGGGTAAAAACCTCATTTTACACAAATTTTGGGGAGGTATATATTAATAGTTCTAATAATAGTAATCATCATAAAATTAACAATAATAATATGTTCAACACCCTTAAAATCACATAAGGGCAAAGATGAAAATCAATATTTGTGACATCCAACCCCTTATGTGCTTTTAAGGGGATGGTAGATTGAAAATAAGTTTAATTAAACATAGTTAGCAAAATATCACCACCACCAACACCAACAACAACGACGACAACAACAACAACAAAGATAATAATAATAATAATAATAATAATAATAATAATAATAATAATAATAATAGTAAGAGTATATTAATAATAATAATAATAATAATAATTGGAGTAATAATAATATAATGACAATATTATCATAATAATATTCTCAACACCCTTCAAAGCACATAAGGGTAAAGTTGGAAATCAATATTTGTGACATTCAACACCATTCAGCAATAAGTATCCAGAGGCTCCAAGAGATCAAACTGCCAGCGGCATCCAGCGATCAATCGCCAAGGATCGAAGTCTGCAGAAGATCAACATCGAGTCTTCAAGTCTTCAGCACGTCTTGAACAGGAACAACAACAGAGTTTTTCGGCAAGGCATTCAATAGTCTACACTCTCTGCAGTCTCCGCCAACGACATTCGACATCCTGCACTCAAAAGGCTTCAGAAGATCGAACTGTAAGCAACCTCCAGCTACCAAGCGTCAATGATCAAGGTCTGCAAAAGCTCCAAACCTCTACCGCGTCAAGATCAAGAACTACTATAGAGTTCTTCAGCGAGACCTGCATAACCTTCAGAAGAATGAACTACGGACACTCTCTAGCTACAAGCGACAAGGACCAACGCCGGCTTGTCCAACAACTTATGTTCTTCGCATCAAAGACTGCAGTCGTCCTCCTCGTTCTGTTCATCGATCAATACCAAGCATTCAAGTCCTCATATCCAAAATCGGGAGAACTACAACCAACAGTCAACCTTCAGATGGTTAAACTCCGAGTAACCTCCAACTACCAAGCACTAAGGGGATCAACGCTCAAGACCTTCAGCTTAAGAGTTGTTACAAGACTTCTTCAGCTAGACATGCGTTCGAGATTGAGATCAAGCGTCAGCGCCCTCAACCATTCTAGTTGCAAGAGATCGAATCAAAGAACTACTTTATTATATTTAATACAGAGATTATATCCGCATAAATTCAAATATTAATACAAATTGATTTGTTTCTCAATTTCCCATCTTATTTATTTTAGACTCGAAATTTGTGTTTACACATACTATCAACATTCAACAATCATAACATTTATTAACACTATTCAACACTGATCAATATTATTCAACAATGATTAGTACTATTCAACAGTAATCAACACTAATCAACACCTACCTAACATATTAATGATGTGTTATTTAATAATTACATGATTAATTTTTTAATGAATAATTAAATAAAGAAAGTAATCACTCCAATTCCAATTTCTATATTCCTTGTATATTTGATTAACAGAGGGTTACAAAAAACATATACTAATGCAACATTTTTCATCGAAAACAATTCTTGTAACAATGTCGTAATCAACTTCTAAATAGAATTTTTTTTCTCCGCCGGCAATCTGATTTGTTTTCACACGCCTAACTTAATACATTGCACATTTACTATAGACTAGTTCAATAAGCAAGGTTCAAAGTTTTCCTCAACATATGTGGTTGTCTTGGAGAGATTGTTACCCTTGCTCTTAAAGATGAATAAATTATGAAGTGTAAAAATTGCACCATTTGAATAAGATTGATATTTTAACACAACTTTGGCATCATTTCATCCAATATTTTCCATCTTGCCTGCAACAATCAAAATACACTCTTAATTGTTTTTCGCAACTATGAATGTTGATATTTGAAATTTTCTTTCCTTCCTCAAAGTTGACGATCGTTTTGGAACTCTCGGATGTAATATCGTTCACTATTTCCTTTGTAGGGAGATAAATATCCAGTAGTGTTAGGATATCCTGAGTTAACCAAATAGTACTTTTTAGTTTTTTAATAGGTAAATAGTTCAATCCATCGGGTTTCTATCTCAGGGGTACAACCCAACATGTCTGTATCTATATATATGAACGTAAAAAGTTGTTAGATTTTTTAATATATGAAGAAACAAAAACAAATTAAGGTATGTAAAATACACACGTAATATAACTAATTAATTTTGAAAATTCTACTTTATTGATTATTAAACTTTATTGAATTTATATTTTATAGCATTAGATTAAATTTAGATTTTAAACATTATTGATTATTAAAAGTATTTATATTGTTAATTATTATTTCTAGTTATAACAAAGTTATATTGTTAATTATTAAAAATTCATAATATAACTGATTATATTGTTAATAAAATAATATTACTAATTACATTATCAACTATTATTTCTAACTATGTGTAAAACCCCGAAAAAAAAATCCAAAGATGTTGACCGTGACGTTGTTAATAAAGTAGGTTTGACTTCGTTATTTATTATTATTCGTTTGTGTTTATTTTTTTGCAAAACGCTTGAGCTCGTAGGATCGTGAGGGACTAACAAGGGTATATCGGTAATTTCGGAGGTTTAGTATTATTAGTTTTACCCTTTTTATTATTAGTATTACAATCAATATTGTGTGACTATTATAATTGTTATATGAATTATTTGTTATGTGTTATGAGATTATTAATATCTTTAATATTATTATTGTTATTATTATTTATTATCTTCACGGGTGGTAGTAGTATTGTATTTGTACTAGGTTTTGTATTAGATAGAAGTAGTAGGACTCTATCCTACTTAGAATAGGTTAGAACTTAGACTGTTAGTCGGTTAGGGATTTTCTTGATAGTATTAGATTTGATTTAGTGTTAGTTAGAGGGAGATTAAAGGTTAATTAAGACTAATAACCTAAAGCTAACAACTCACGCACGCCCTGCTCTCCTTCTCTTCGTCCCTCCTTCTCTTCCTCTCTTTTCTCTTTGCCCGGAATCCCAGTACCGCCAGAGGGTCACGGATCGCCGCCGGAGCACACATTGCTGTCGCCGTCAGTTACCGCCCTTGACCCTCTGTTTTCTCTTTCGCGCTCACAAGCTCTCACTTTCTCTCCCGATCGTTCGATCACCGTCGTCAACGGCGACAAACGACCACCGCCGTCCACCCCGACACGATCGACCACGGACGACCTCTCCCAACCGACACCGCGCACGGGAACACGAAACCAAGCGAGTTGCTATTGGTGTTCTTTATCGTTACCGTCATTGACACCGACACCCGCACCCACGCTCCAACGAGCACTGACAATCCCTGCCCGTCGTCACCGACCACCCAATCACCGCCGCCTCTCAGTTACCGTCGCTGCCGCCCTAGCATCATTCTGCTCCAACGTAAACCCCGTTTCAAATTTTATTCATGCTCTGTTTTGATTAATGTCCTGTTTTTGTCATGCCCTACTGTATTCTTGCTACGTGTTTGGTTGAGTCCTTGCTTCGTAATTCTTGTTCCTCATGATCTGAGAATCAATTAGATTAATTAAGAGTTATAAATATGAAAAATTACCAAAGCTTGTGTTGTGTGTGTTAATCGAAAAATTTTGTGTGTTTGACGCAGGAACAACTCTCAAATAACAGTTTTTTTACTTTTTTTTATTTTTATAAAAAGGGGAAGTTAATGCTTTTCTCTGTTTTCTTTGTTCAATTTTCATTTGTGCTTGTATTTTTGTAACCTTCCGTATCTTACTTGATGTTAGGTTAGCAATTAGTCAATTACCTTGTTAATAAAGCATGTTACTGTGTGTGTGTGTCTATATATAGATATATATATATATATATATATATATATATATAGATATATATATATATCTAGATATATATATAATCATGCCTCTTAGTCTTTCTTCTGATTACTAGAGTTATTAGTATTATTACTATTGTAGTATTGATTAATTGATTAAAATTTTACGTGGGATCCTTGGTCTTTTGTTATTGCTAGCATGTATATGTTAATTGATTAAATCACGCTATTATGTGAGTAACGTAATATGATTAGTCTAAATTAAGGTGCTTGAATGAAGTGTTGGGGTGTGAAAGTAGAAAGATATAGGTGTTTGTGTGTAGTATGATGTGAGTTATAGCATGTATACATGGTAATGTGATAAATCGTATTTGTAGAATTCATGTTAGGGTAATGTTATTATTATTTCATGCATGCTTTAGAGTTAGAGAAAATATTAAAGTTGATTTCATGTGTTACAATTTGGTTTTGATGATAGGTTGTTTGATGTTTGGACCTTAGTTGGATTAGACTAATTACCTTGGACCTTAATTATTATTTTAAACACAAATTAGGACCCGAGATCGAATGGTGAAAGTTAGAACCGAAATTTCAAATTAAATGAGAACCGGGATCGAGACAGTTTTGTTAGGGTCTAAAGAACGGATCACCATGAGGGTTATAGTCGTCCTTTGATCGAACCCTTTTAACTGGAGGTTCCCTTAGATGTTAGGAACCATAGGAATTTTACGGATCGAACGTTTGATTTGTATAACCCGAGTTATAATCTTTTTACCAGAACCTGTCAGATCTGGACCAATTGGGAAGATGGGTGTTTTTAGAGTCCTTCGAGACTGATATGGGCGTGGTCATCAACAGAGAAGTTTTAGTAGACATCCCGAGGTTTCCGTAAAGTCCAGAACCAGACCCATAGGATGTCGGGGAGTCGAGTTGTGACCCGTTTTATGTGAACGTTACAATCTGTCCTCTGCTTGCTTTTATTTATGAAAATTGTTGAGTAAATTTTATGTGTGAACTTGTTATATAATTCCTTGAGTGTGTTAAGTGTAAATCATAAATGATAGGAACCTAAGTGTTCCTAGGGGATGAGTTAGGTAGTTGATAGTTAATACTAACTTCGTTAGAACGCGTTTTGATTAGATACTTATTCTTATTCTAGGCCCGAGTTAGTGCGTGACGATAGTGAGCTCAAGTGTGTTCTCCTTATTGCTGTATTGTGACGTTATTCAGGTAATGTCTATGCCCTAATCCCCACTGGGATGCTCTTTAAATGTGTTTTAATGTTTTCTAATGTGTTTTGAGAATTGCATCCCGAAAGGGGACTTTATGTGGAAAGTGTGGCCATCTGTTTTTGATATTTGTTCGTAATGGTAGATTTATGAGTTACTGAAATTGAGATGGTCTTTTATTAGTGGTTTTATTATTGATTTTGATAAACCTGGGTTGGGTTTGACTTGAGAGCTGTGAGATGAGATTGCATAAGATACTAATAATTCAAGTGAAACATTAAGCGGGTTTATTTGGTCGTAACTTTGTGGTAGGCAAAGTGCAGGACCACAGTCGTAGCTGTGGTAGGCGGAAATATGAACTCTTGATTTTACGTCGTAGCTGTGGTAGGCAAAGTGCAGGACCACAGTCGTAGCTGTGGTAGGCGGAAATGTGAACTCTTGATATTGCAGTCGTGGCAGTGGTAGGCAAAGTGCAGGACCACAGTGGTCGTAACTGTGGTAGGCGGAAATGTGAACTCTTGATATTACAGTGTGCTTTGTGGTAGGCAAAGGGTCTGGGACCCTAGTCGTAGCCTGTGGTAGGCAGAGGATCTGGGATCCGGTATGATATTTGTTACTCTAAGGGATGTGGTATCCCGCCCGCATGATAAATACAAATTGGTTGGGTTGAGGAAAACAGTTGTAAGGGTTAAAGGTTTGTGAAATGGTTTGACTCGTTCCCTCTCCCTCAAATGAATTGAAATGAACTTAACTTGTTTTTAACGTTAGGGGTAGAAATTATTGAGATTTCCCCCTCATTTTTGAAATGTTTTGTTTTCAGGTGATGATAAATATGCTGGGAACGGGAATTAGAAGTGAGGACGACATGTCTAGAAGTCGTTAAATATGTTATGTTTCTTTTTGAAAGACTTGAAGTTAGTTTTGAGGTTTATTTCTGAGTATGAGTTGTTAGTTGGTTTGCCGTTGACAGACAGTTGTAATTTTCCTTCTCGCCTTGTATTCCTTCGGGGATACGGCAGTGACGCCCAATAAGAGTTTTAAGTCTTCCGCTAAAATTTATCTGTTAACGTTAGTTTGACTTTGACTTTCCTATAATTGAATTTCCGTGGTGTTACACTATGAGTATTATATTGTTAATTATAACTAATAAATTTCATAATATAACTAGTTATATTGTTAATAATATAATATACTCCCTCCATCCAAAATTAATTGACACTTTGACTAAATTTTGACCGCTAGTTACTCACAAAGTACAATGAATTACAATATGAAATTACTATCACTAGAAAATATTTACAAACAATTACAATGGAGGTAATTTTATATTGTAACTCATTGTAATTTGTGAATAATTAACGATTAAAATTTAGTTAAAAGTATCAATTAATTTGGAACAGAGGGAGTATTGTTTATAAAATTCATAAACTGTTCTAAAGAAAGAAAAGGAAATTTATGGCATTATTTCTAAGTCGCCATAATATAACTAATTTTATTGTTTTTTATTACTGCTAACTTTAACTAATTAATTAAATAATTAATTAACAATTATCTGCACTTATCAACATTGGTAATCACTAATCAGTACTCATCAACATTGATTATCACTGATCAACAATCATTTACATTGATAAATGCTAATAATAATCAACACCATGTAGTTAGGTAGGGACAATCAATCCATTAATTAACAATAAATTACTTAGCATAAATAAAAAAGAATATACCTTTACTCAAAAGTTTCATTTCTCACATGAGACTAACATATAGGACTTGCGTAATCAACCTCATTTTTAATTTAATCGCTCCGTTTTTTTTATCCATCATCGAGGAAATTATGTCAAAAATTTTAACCGTTAATATCTTAATTTGTATAATGATTCATTACATAAAATTGATATCATTAGCTTCGTAATAAAAATACTATTAAGTAAGTATAATATTATATTTTTTAATAAAAATTTTATATATTAAAAATTATTGATTAAAGATTGTGTAATATCCCAAAAATTATTATTATTGCTATTATAATTATAATTATTATTATTGTTATTTTTAATATTAATATTGTTATGTTGTAATTACTATTATATTATTATTATTATTATTACTAGTCTTTAACCCGTGCATCGCACGGCATATTTAAATAGTATATTAAATAAAATAAAAATCTTATTTTTATTTTTAAAAAATAAATATGTTACTAAATATCCTCAATCCAAGTAAAAAAAGAAGTCATTTTGAATGATATTGACTCTTGGGAAAGCGTTTTGCCCTGTTCTTAAGTTCAAATTTAATGATATGATTGAATTCTATAATTAATTATACTATTATATATGAATTGAATAAAGTTATACTTTTACACATTATTTTTTATATTTCAAAAAACACTTAAAATGAGCTTAATGGAAGGAGTTGATTAGATTGGAGTGTCATTTGTGCTCATTGACGCAACCTATGCATCTCAAATTTCTTATAATTATTGATATTTATTATTTACTATTAAAAAAAATAGTCCCAAACATCATAAGAAATACCAATTTGGAGAAGGGTAAGACACATAAAGAGTGTGTTGTGGCAAGACTCATATCATCACCCAAAAACAATACTTCGAAATCCTGCCTGGGCGGGGAATGGAGAGATTGAATGTAACAGTCTTGCCCTTTAAAGAGACAAATTCCAATTAACCCATGATTAATAAATCATTGACTGCCTACTATTCCATGAAAAAGAGGAAGAGAACATTAATGTATTCATAAATAATATCGTATATAAGTTGAAAATGAAAGGGCAACAACCTTTATTACCATTTTCGCAAATAAAAGGGCAAAATTCATTGCACCCTATACACAATCTCCAACATAACCAAGTATAATCTACGCAATAATATTATCTATACACATATGACACTTGAATGAATTCCTAAATGTAATATGTTAGAAAAAAATATTCCTCTTCATTCCACGAAAAATCTCCACGATACACAATTGATGGCCATCAAATTTTCTTCCACTGCGGGCTTCCTAAATTTCAGCAATGTAGCCTTGATGTTTCACTTTTAGTGCCACTTGTACACCTAGAGAACCTACTCAGATTTAGATTAACATATCATTTATAGAATAGATCATTTCCAACCTATCCAAATATAAACTAAGGCAGAAATTAGGATTTAGATGTGAGGGCAAAACAACATACCACTCTTATACAGGTATACCTTTGTATGGGTGACCACACATTGTATAACAAAACATCCCATTAAACCACACAAATTAGCGGAAAAATATCAATCAACCCAACCCTAAAGACTAAATGGAATTTGAGAATGACAGGACGCGTTGTCTAGTTGTAAGTGTAGTGTCAATGCAAAGATATCATGATAATTCATTCATAAAAAATACAATTATATAATTAAAAAATTCTTAACAATTAATTCGGTTTTGGTAAATCGAAACATACTTTGCACCCAAATAAATAAGAGACTCACCAAGATAAGAGTATCTAATCAAAGAGATTGTGGGATAGAAAGTAAGAGAATAAGAATAGAGGCATACCTAGAATAACACACTTGCATCCAAACTTCGAAAGACCAACTAAACCAAAGCATCAACTATAATAGTTGGATGTCATCAGCTAGAAACAGACAAGGACCATATAGTATGATAATGGCACTAAAGGACAATTGCTTCTCAAGTAAGTTGTAATGCAAATTAACTGACAAAGATGAACACTAAGAACAAATAGATAAATACATAGGATGCATAAAAGAGAAACATACCACAGCTGACCTGATCCTTGATTTTAGTCCCAAGTACTGTAGTGCTCTATCTCCCTCAATTTAATCACATACTTGGAAGATTCTCCCTCAAGTATTGTAGTGCTCTATCTCTCCTTTGTCCCAACCTTATGAAAAACATCACTTATTATAAAATTGGAAAATCTAATCAATACAGGACCTTTCACATATTTGATTAATTTAAGTAAACAACAAAGCTATGTTCTTGTTAGCATTGTTGCATATTCCTACATTGCAAGGAAACTAAATTACTCAGAAGTACCCTAAATTTTGGTGAAATGTTTTCAGGTACCCCACTTTTCAAAATTCATTTTGGGCTACCCTTACTTTTAGGGTTATAAATTATTAGGTGCTTTTTCGATCATCAATTTGGTAAGTGACCGAAATACCCTTATCTTCTATTTTTTAAGAAATACCCTTAAAGAAGAAGAATAAGGATATTTCGGTCACTTAATAAATTGATGGCCGAAAAAAGGACCAAATAATTACTAACCCAAAAAGTAAGGGTACCTCAAAATGAGTTTTGAAAAGTTGGGGTACCAAAAAATAGTTTCCCTAATTATAGGGGTACCTCCGAGTAATTTTTTAGTATCATTTATATGCTAAAAACTCTGGGGAGAGGAGATCAAAGTTTAGCACAAAGAAGGAAATGACTACTACATAAATTTGAGAACGATAATTAGAATGTAAGTTGCTACTAAGCAAGAGCTTTTGCAGCTTAATGGCTTGTAGAATACTCCCTCCTTCCCATATTATCTGTCACTTTAACTAACTTTCTTTTTTCTCATAATATCTTGTCACCTTACAATTCCAATAACACATTAATTACTAATTTATCAAATTATACATTTTTTTCTTCAACTTTTCTCTTTTATTCACCATTTTTCTTTATTATTCATCATTTTTCTTTTTTATTCACCATTTTATTCAACTTTTTCTCATTTCCAAGAATGCAAATTAATGCAAATTGGAAGTTTTATTGGTTTTGTGAGTCATGTCTTAAGTGACAAATAAAATGGGAAGGAAGGAGTACATAAATTTTAAACACAAAATAGGAAGAGAGAATACTTACAATTTTCACTTTTCCTAACAATTTCCACTCACCATTTAAACTGTCAAAGAATTCTCATAGCAAATGCAGAATTAGAAGAACCCAAATGAAATTCGAACAATTGGAAACATATATAAATTAGAACACATACATCCACATAAGGAGTTTAACACAAACAGAGAATTAAAGAGAATGGCACACACCCTGCATGGATAATAATTGCAAACTAAACAAATTAGCGAAAGGAACAACCCATCAATCTCCGGAATAGAAGCAATAAAATAACAGTAACAAAACCCTAAATAAATCGATTTCAAGGGAGACATTAAATTACTTGTTTTTGGATGCGAAAGGATGCAGTGATAATTCTGTATAGTAGGAGCAAGAACTTGAAGGAGATCCAAAGCGGAGTCGATATGGCTGGGCTCTATCAACCATTTGAACTGATGAATCATGATGCTTGATTGATATGACGACAACTATGGCGTAGAAGCAGCAAAAGAAGAAAAGGGTGGACTAGTCGAGAGAAGATGGTTGTCTTTCAAATTTGGATCGACGCCCTGGAATCATTGCAACCATAACGGCGAATTGCAAGTTTCGAATAACGGTGTTTTGGGTGAATCTAGAGAGAGAACGAAGACTTTTGACGGAGATGAAGAAAGTGTACCAGAGAATCAGATGGAAAATTGTTTTAAGAGTGGAGGGGAACAGGCGTCTACTGGAGTGGGGCGGTTATCAAGGGATTAGCACCGAAAATTAAGGGATAAGCAGTAACCACTTGACATATGAATGTTGTTTTCTTGAAATCTAGTAGGTTGCAATTTGCAATCTTATTTTCTGGATTTTATTTTTTTGTTTAGTATTTTCTTGATATTAATTAGGCGGGAATATCAGTTAATTACTTTTATTTTTCTCAAAGCTGATTGGTCGAGGCTGCCACAAATCACTTTCCTTTCTCCATTTTAAATTTTGAATATATTAATTTTATATTATTATAGATTATAGATTTTTTTTTTGAAACCCAAACTCCAAATCTTATTCATTTGCTATAATAGCATCAAAATCGTTCTGCATTGCAGTACATTTGTTGGACCCCAGTGCATCCAAATCTTTGTATGGTTACAAGGGATATCACATTTTGCCGCCTCATGGGCAGCCCTATTGACTGATCTTTTGGCAAAACTAAAGGAGATGCTCTCAAAATTATCAGCTAACCTCCAGCATTCTTTCAAGAAAACTGCTCTATAGTCTCTGGTTTCTTTTCTACTCTGCAGCGCTTGGACAACTGATAGTGCATCCATTTCCAGCACCACGTTTTTGAAGACCAACATGTTCCCGATTTGCAAACCCAGTTTTGCCGCTCCTGCCTCTGCAATTTCTGGTGGCCATCTGCCTTCTACTTTTGGACACGCCACAGCCAAGCATCGACCCTCTCCGTCTCTGCAAACAGCCCCCAAACCCCTTAATTCTTCCTGCTGTAAAGACGCATCAGCATTAATCTTTATGCTCCCCACTGGTGGTGGTTCCCAAATACCCGATTGCCCTATCTTTTGCTGTGAATTTTCCTCCTTGCGCAGAGCCATCAACTGTTTCCAGCTGTCCACCGCCCGATTCAGCAATAATATCATTTCAACCCTTCGCTTTTCCATGCACCACGCATTTCTTCGCTGCCAAATTTGCCATAGAATGTGCATCACTAATCCTTTGATGTCCTCATTAATATGGTTGAAAAGATCATGGCACCATTCCCCCAAATCCACAATGTTTCTCCCTTTGACATTAAGCCTTAACGGGGACAAAGCCCACATTGTTGCAGCTTCCTCGTAATCCAGAAAAACATGGTTCACTGTCTCGTAGGCCTCGCCGCAGAGTGGACACATCAAGTCCACCTCCATTCCTCTTTTGGCTAAGTTTACTCGTGTTGGTAGACCATCATGAATAGCTCGCCAACACAGGTCTTTTACTCTAGGTTGTGCCATGGCTTTCCAAATCTTGTCCCATCTCCCATCCCATTCGCTTGAGCACCCTGCCAAATCAATTTCTCCATTTGTCCTGCCCAGTTGTTGTGCTAAATGGTAGGCACTTTTCACTGTGAAGTCACCCTTTGTCGTCTCCCCCCATCTTAGACTGGCATCTTGGGGAGGGTTCCCCTGCGGGATGCTTAGGATTGCTTCAGCTGTGTTCTGTTCGAAACACTGTCTTATTAAATTCTTATTCCACCTTCCTTGATCTTGAAAGATGAGCTCCTCAACCATGGCATCTTCACTGAGCTGTTTGGGTGGGGTGTTCACACGGTGTCCCACCACGGTTAGAATCCATTTATCCCTCCATATCTTGACTGTATTGCCCCTTCCAATGTTCCAATAGCAACCTTCCTCTAGAACTCTTCTCGCTTTCAGAATGCTTCTCTATGAATAGCTTGGAACATATCCAAGTTTTGCTTCCCAAAAACTATGTTTTGGATAGTATCGAGCTTTCATTACTTTCGCAGCCAGGGAGTGAGGTTTTGTAATCAAATTCTACCCTTGTTTTGCCAACATTGCTACATTGAAATTGTGCAATCTCCTAAAACCCAACCCGCCACTTTTTTTGGTGCAAGACATCTTTTCCCACTGTATCCAAGCCACCTTTCTTTCGCCATTTTTGCAAGCTCTTTCAATTTCCTCGCAAATTGACTTTGGGAGTTCAAAACATTGCATTGTGTAGCTTGGTATTGCTTGATGTACCGCCTTTATTAGCACCTCTGGCCCCGCTCTAGATAGGGTCGTCTCCTTCCAACCTTTTAGCTTCTTCCGAACCCAGTCAATTATAGCTTGGAAGATTGCTTTCTTTGATCTACCCAAAATAGTGGGGAGATCAAGGTAGCGTTGCGGCGCCTCAACCACCTTAAAATTCAATCTCCTTTGGAGCATTTGAGTCGTATTTTCGTCCACGTTTCGGTTAATATGAGACTTCCGACTATTGACCACCTGTCCGGACATTGCCTCGTAATGGTCCAGAATTCAGAGAACTTCATCCGCTTCCCTTTGGTTTGCCCTAACGAACAACAAGCTGTCGTCCACGAAAAAGAAATGAGAAACTACCGGAGCTCCGTGGCTAACCTTAACTCCATGCAAGAGTCTTTTGTTTACTGCATCCACGATCAGGCTGGACAGAAATTCAGCACAAATAATGAACAGATAGGGCGATAAGGGATCCCCTTATCTAAGGCCGCGCTGGGGGTTGAACCATTGTGTGGGTTGGCCGTTCACTAATACAGCGAAGGAAATTGTTGTTATACATTTCATAATAAGCGTCACCCAATCTTCATGAAAACCCATCTGTTTCATTACTCGTATAGGTGACTAAAAAAAACCACAGCGTAGCAACTTTAACTCTCATCAACTGTATTTGTACAACACTTTCAAAGACCATTGCATCATAATAGCATGCGAAAATTGTTGTAGAAGTTAACGTATAGGTGACTAAAATATCACTATCTTGGGTTACATAAATAGTTATTGAAGTTGTGTTCAAAACATTTATCTATTAGGTACAGTAAATGTCAATTCCTTATAGTGTTTATTTTATCAAATATTGAACAACTATTTTTAATTGTTTTAAATTATTTTATCGGATGCTTAATCATTGTTCATTGTTTATTATTAATTCATTGTTATCGTCAGGGTGATAACCTAGGCCATCGTACCCGCGTTCATTGTTGATTGTCCCTTAAAGGGAATCATTGTGTATTGTCCCTTAAAGGGAGTTACCGTTCATTGTCCCGTTTAAGGGAATTATTGTTTATCATTGGACTATCCACTTATTGTTCTCTCTCCCTCATTTTAAAAATAAAATGATTTCATAAATTAATTTTTACATAATTGCAAAACCCCAAAAAATCCAAAGGGGTTGACCGTTAGGACATTAGTTGTAAAACCCTGAAAAATTCAATTTCGTTTACCGTTAAATTTCCTAACGAGCGTTTTATCCTGTTATTTTTCACACAGAGCTTTTAGGACCGCGAGTGAGTTTGTTGGAATTTTTAGAGACTTAAAAATATCAGTTAGGAATTTTTGGGTTTCGGGTAGAAAATATTTTTATCAATTGTGGAAAATTTTAGCTGATTCTTATGTTATTACCTGATAATGATCCTTGAGGATGTGTATTGTTTTTTCTTAGAGTTTTCTTTTATTTTTGGTGTTGTTGATGTCATAAACATGACATCACTTTTCCCATTTCCATCTGATTTTTTTTGGCATAATTCTGTAATAACCCACCCCAAAATCATGTTGAATTATTTATAAATCAGAATAATTATTCAAATCGCGTTATAAATTTTTCGCGTTTACCTTTATTTATTTACTTATTTATTTATTGATATCGCTGTCAAGTCTCGTGCAGGAGATGGCTAAGGTGCCGAACTATCGGCTTAAAAATTTACTTTACATATTCATTCAATGAGTTAAAGTATTTCAGGTTATACGATGTGTATTATAAATTTATTTACCGAGAAACGGTTAATAATTATCCGCCTCGATTTTTATATATATATTTTACCGTCTCAATTTTCATTTATTTAGTTTCATTTCCTTTACATAATTTTAAAGAGGTAATTTTTTCCACTTTATTATTCTTAATCCAAATTCCATTGTATTTTATTTTTATGTTACCAAATTATTATCAATATATTTAATTTCCTACAAAAACCCAATACTTCAATTTATTACAACAATTACAATATATTTATCCTATTGTTATCATCTTATTACTATTTAATTAAGGTTTTTATTTTAGTTATTATTAGTATTAGTTTTAATTAAATGATAGCTATATATGTTTTAGTGAGGAGGGGCTTAAGTCATTTTTACTCTCACTCAAATTAGACAACTCTCAAGAGCTCTCCCTTCCTCCTTCTCCCTCCAACCGGCCGACCACTCCCAGCCACCACCACCACTCTTTTTCCGGCCAGCCGGCGCCGTAAACCGCCAGCCGCCAGTGGCCGCCGCCCTCCTCTTCTTCCCTCTTGTGTTTTTCTCCAATTTTATCTTCAAGGGTAACCTCTCAAAACCCCCAATTTCAATTTCTCTAAACCCTAATCTGAAAATCTATGTTTTACATATGTTTCTTTTGTAATTTCTATCTCTTTTACTCTCTTTTATCTTGAATTCAAGTATATAATTGTATTGGTTAAGTTAGGGTTAAGTTTTGAGTACATGCATGTGTGTTTCTAAGTGTTTATGAGGTTTTGTGGTTGAATTCATGGTGGATGATGATTATATGTTAATGCATGTGAAATTCTTGAGAGATTCTTAGTATGTAGGGGTTGTGTTTATGTTTTGAGATTATGAATTAAGTGTTATTATGTTTAATTTGGATGAATTAGTGAGGTTTTGGTGCAAGAGTTCAAGAACAAGTCCTTTATGTTGAGTTTATGTTTAATCCATGGTTGCATGTGGTTTTTAAGGTCCTTGATGAGTAAATTTTCAAGGTTTATACTCTGGAAATATAGTGGATTAAAGTTAGGAGAGGTTTGGTTATGTTTAATATGGTTAAGAGTGGGAGAAACTCAATTAAAAACTGAGATGTTGGTGTTTAAAGCCTCTGTTTCGATTCTGGAAATTTACAGTAGTATAAAAGTGATATTTTTGCCCAAATTTCTACTCCATTTGATAGCTTAAGGTGTTAGCAAACCATAGGCTTTGGAATTTCGAGTTTCCGACAGGTATAGCCAGAGTTACGACCAAAACCATGAAGGTACAATTTTATATACGAGTTCTGAGTCACTATATTGAGGGCTGTTTTTCGTGTCTTTGGAGATCTCTTTAGTTTTTATGGTAACATGAAAGTTTTAGGTCACATTGCAAGCTTTCCGGAAAGGTATGTTTCGTAGTCATCCGATATCGGGAGTATGAGTTACGAGCCCGGGAAGCAAGGCTGTCCAGAACAACGTTTCTGCCCAATCTAGCTTATGTAAATTAATATCTTTTGGGCCTCAAATCAACCCAATAAGGGGTTCTAAGCATAAGTGTGTCATGGTTATAAGTTGTCATTTTGGAGTTATGTGTTTAAGCCTAAGAGTACCATTTTGGAGTCTTAAGTGAGTCTTAAGGATAGCTTCCAAAAGCTAGTAAGTTTGGCAAAGTACCTTTTTTTTTCCATCTTTCTTTAGCATAATGTTCAATGTCTTTGGTCTAGCTAAGAATTTTCTTCTAGCTTGGTAGCCTCCCAGCCCTAAATCAATCCAACCTTTGGTTCTTAAGTCATCGATCCAAGCTTGTTCTTATCACATTCGGATGTGTACGTCTTACTCCGTTTCGCCATTCATTTGCTATCACATCATCAAATCATGTGTGGATCCATCATTCTCATCCTAGCTTTCAAGTTATAATTACCCCAATCATCATCAATTCAAGCTTATTTTCTTGGATTCAAGCCCTTTTATTCGAATCATCTTCTACGTCATTATTCTCATGTTTTTCCGACCCGGAAATTCTAAGGTTTTATATGCACAGCTTCTTTCCGGGCCCATTTTGGAGCCCTTTCACTCGTTTTTAGCCTCTAGTGCTGTTAACAAAGTTGTAGATTATGTTTTTCACTATTCCGGGATGTACTCTTTCACTTCGTTTCGATTTTCCTAACTCAAGTTATGCTATAAACTCTATTTTCTAGACAACATGAAATTTTATTCCTAAAGTTATTTCATTGATATTACTAAGTTTCTAAACTTGTGAATCAACATTGGACCCGCACTCTAGCTTATTTTTACTTTCATGTTTTAGCACTCCTGATCAGAGTGCCTTGACCTGGCCAGTGTCGACTGCTTAGCAGTCACCCATTCCAAGTTTGGATCAACTTGGGCATACGCGTGTGTGAGGTGCTTGCACCGATCGTAAGGGTTCCACCTACTTTCTACTCTCATTTGTTCATGTTTATGCATATATTCATGATCATGTCATTCAAGTCCTGTTTTAATCCCCTCCCCTTGTTTTCAAAATGAATTTAAATGCCGGCACCAAAACCGTTTTCGAACAGTTTACGTGCTGGAGGTTTACGTACTGAGTGTTTTCCCACTCACCTTTTTGCAATGTTTTAATGTTTTGTTTTAGGAGGTTCGAGCTCCCAGGGCAAGGACAAGTCGGTTCCAAAGTAATTCAAGGCTCTTGAGGTAGTTCTCTAAGGAAATCATCGGTTAGCAAGGGCGAGCAGGATTTTGGAAGTTGTTTTAGTATTTAAGCTATGTTTAAGTTTATGTACTTTATCCAAGGGTTGTATAAGTTTATATGTGAAGGTTCTTAAGTTAGTAAGTTATCTTGTGGTTTTGGAAGTTTCTTTGGTGTTGTTTCCTTGTCTCTTTTGGAAGACGGCGGTGACACTTCAACCTAAAAAGTGTTCCGCTGCGCTAATCGCGGGCTTAGCTTCTCTAAGTAGAGTTTAACCCTGTGATTAGGGTTGGGGTGTTACAAATTCCATCCATGGAATTTTGATCCCCTCTCTCCTAGTTGGCACACCTTCTCTCCTCCTTTTTCTTAATTCCTTTGAGTTCTGGAACTCTGTAGCATTACAGAACTCAAAGGAATGGAAGAAAAGGAGGAGAGAGGGTGTGCCAAATAGGAGAGAGAGTGTCAGAATTCCATGAGTTTCATTCCGCATTGTTAGTGCTCTAACCCTTGTCCAAGCATTAGTTAACGGTATTTCAGTACCCACTACCTTGGTATACCAATTGCTTGCCCAGTCATTACATGACACGCGTCTCTCTCTCTCTCTCTCTCTCTCTCTCTCTCTCTCTCTCCTAGTCTTCTTCCTAGGTACAGTACTAATATAAGTACTGTTGCTGCTCGAAAACGCACAACACCTCTATCCATTCTCCCTCCTTCTTCTTCCTCTTACACCCCTCTTCCTCCATTCTTTGTTCTTCTCTTCATCTTTCTCTTCTTCTTCTTATTCCTCCTTCTCTCTTTCCTTCTTCCTTTCTCTCTCCTCCTCCCTCATTATTCTTCTTCTTCTTCTCCTGACTGCTTGCAACCCCGAGCCACACCATTCCCACGCACCATCACCAACCACCACCAACGCCGAGCTCCGACCACCGCCATCACGGCACCACAACTCCGCGCCACCTCCGACCTCCCTCCGGCCACCACTCCTCGGAACCGCCACCACCTCATCAAGTTTACCCGTGCCCTAGTTTTTATGTCACTTCCGAATCGCCGTCGACCGGCCACCGCTTCGACCACCAACGTTCCTAAGCTACCACCAGGACCCCGACGACGCCCCAACCACTGGCGGCGACCGACCCAGCTCTGACGAAGACGAAGTCGATCCCGATAACCTTCTGTCATGGGCTGCTACTGCTCTCCCGTTGCTTCCGCCGACGACCCACCGTCGGGATTCCCTTGCTGTTGCTTCCGCCAACCAACTACCGGACCCCGACCACTCAGCCGCCGACCGCCACCAATGCGCCATTGCTTGGACTCTTGTTTGTATACACTAAACTCTCATTTTCTCTCTATATATTTGATTAATATGGGTTTATTGTTTTGGGTTAGTCTAAGCAAATTATTAGGTTACTAAATGTTGTAAAATGGTAGGTATTCTGGAAGATTATGTTGGTGTCTTAAAACTTGATATTAGGGTTGGATTAATGTTTGTTTTTGTGTTGGTATTATGGTTTCAATGATACATGTTTTTGTGTTGGTATTATGGTTTCAATGATACATGTTTAGTCTTAGATTGTTAGTAATGTTCATATGTAATATCCATGTAAGTAATAGGTTTATTCATGTTAGTTAATAATAGTAAGTTACTCCTATTCTTTGTATAAACTAGGGTTTGTATTATAAAAGTATTCCACGTTCATAAGTTTATATTATTATCAAAGTATTCACAATATTACTAAGTTCTAATACTATTTTGAAGTTCTCTTATTAGTAGGTATCTTTGAATACTTTAAAATTATTAAGTTCATAATTTTATTACTTAGTTTCGTAATTTTAATTTTTAGTTTCGTAAATTAGTATTTAGTTTTCGAGGTTCGTATTGTATTATTATTAAGTTTCATAATTCTATTATCAAGTTTTCATATTATTATTATTATCAAGTTTTCAAGTTTTATTAAGTGTTCATATTATTATCGTATTATTATTAAAGTTTCATAAGTTATTATTATGTTTCGTGATTTTATTTAGTTTAGTAGTATTTTTAAGCTATTGTATTATCATTAAGTTTCCATGATATTATTAGGGTTCCATATTATTTCAAAGTTTCATATTATTAGTATTATACGGTTTCATGCTATTAGTTTCATGTTATTATTATAAAGTTCATGTTATTAGTTTTATGTTATTATTATTATAAAGTTTCGTGTTGTTATAAGGTTTAATGTATTATGTTCATTGTTGTTATAAAGTTCTCATGTTATGTGGTAATATGAGTATTATGTTCAAAACCCTACGTTAATATTCTTATTAAAGTAATAATATCGAGTATGATTTTAAATGTGTCGTTGCTATTTTTTTTTTTTACCGTTAGAAAATGTGTGTTGTGATGTTCATATTTCATTAATAGTTACGCTCGATACATGGTTAACTAACTTATAAGAAAAGGCTAAGTTTGGGGTATGGTAGGATTTGTGCGTAACTAACTTTCGTAGAAGCTGGGTTTTAATAAAATTCTGAGTTCTGATTCTGAGTTATGATATTCTAGGGATAGGCAAATTCCGCCCGCATAATAAAATTCTGATTGTTTTCTGAGGAAAGGATTACTCTGTTTCTGATTTCTAATTTCTATGTCTGATTCTGAGTTTGAAAATGTCAGTTGACTTTTTTTTTTGGAACGTTGTGTTTTCTGAGTTGAAAGCTTGTGTTGTTGGTTTCTGAACTCTGGTTATTTCTGGGTTGGGATTCAAATGAGTTGCGAAAAGGTTTGACTTGTTCCCCTCCCCTAAATGAATTGAAATGAACTTTGAACTGTTTTGACAGTTAGGGGTAGACATTATTGAGGTTTCCCCCCTCATGTTGTGAATGTTTGGTTTTCAGGTGAACATCAGTTATGTGATGGGGACGGACAATAGATGTGAGGACGTTGGAGTTTGACGTTTTGAGAATAAAGTTTAGTTTACGTTTAGACTTGAAGTTTAGTAAATGTTGAGTTTTTGTTCTAGAAATCAGAGTTCTTTTCGTTGTTAAATTTAAGTAAACAGTTATCGCTTGTGGTTAGTTTTCCTTTCTTGGCTTATATCTCTTCGGAGGTACAACAGTAACGCCCAAGTAAATAAAATTAGTAAAAAGAAAAAAATGAGTCTTCCGCTGTTAGCGTTAGTCTGACCTTGACGTTTTTCATTTTTGAAATTCTGGGGCGTTACAAAATGGTATCAGAGCTCTGGGTTACGACCTGGTAGCTCCTAAGCTCTATTAGGTTTCAAGTTAGAGCTTAGGATGCTACATTCGGAGTCTGAGTGTAGGATGGGGACTAGGATATATTTTTGCTCCTTAATTGTTTATGAGTTTATGTGCTTATTTAATCTGTTGTTATCAAGTAACCTTGTGAAACGTTTTGTTATGCTCGAATTACTAGGGAAGAAGCTCATTAGTAAGAGCTGGATAAGGCATATTCTTTTTACTCCAAGATGACTCAAGACGACGGGACCAGATCTAATGGGGCTCAAGGTAGGCCTATCCCAACTAGTGATGAGCTGAGACAACGGTTAGTAGAACTCCAAGAGACAGCAGCGACACGAGCAGCACAGGCTTCTCAATCCGCCACAAATGGAGAGGACACCCCGCCGATAGTCCCCGAGATGGCACAACTTATGATGATGGAGATGATGACTCGGCAAGCCGAGCACCTTCAACGAATGTCAGAGCAAATAGGCAACACGAGGAGGGACAACGATGCCTCTTTATTCAAGGAGTTCAACAGCCTTAACCCTCCAACCTATTCTGGGGAAGCCGACCCCAAGGTATTTGAAGAGTGGATGCGCGACATCGAATAAAATTTGACGCTCTTCCATTCACTGAGGAGCGGAAATTTGGATTTG
The DNA here is from genome assembly GCA_029582165.1 of Portulaca oleracea. NCBI lineage: Eukaryota > Viridiplantae > Streptophyta > Magnoliopsida > Caryophyllales > Portulacaceae > Portulaca > Portulaca oleracea. The sequence goes on from CM055880.1 coordinate 29,074,568, forward strand.
TGACCTACCACCTGACTGGAGAGGCTGACCTGTGGTGGATGAGTGTGAGTGAAGGAACGACAGAATGAACCTATGTTTAACTAGAACTGGTTCAAGGAGATGCTGAAGAATCGTTTTTATCCTATGTCGCTCCATAAGGCTGAGGAGAAAGAGTTCCTGGAATTGGAACAAGGAAAGAACAGTGTGTTGGAATACGCTACCAAGTTCCTAGAATTGTCCCGTTTCTCTTCGACATATGTGGCTGATGAAGTTTTGAAGATGAATCGTTTCGAGAGTGGTCTGAGTTTTGACATTTAAGATCGTATGTCAGCACGCACGTTCACATCGTACCAGGAGATGTTGGATGTGGCCATCAATATTGAGAGAGTGGCTATAGCCTGGGAGGCATATATGAACAAGCAAGGCAACAAGAGAAAGGAACCTTCCCGTTCTAATCATACTCAAATATGCCCCGACAAAAGAAGCCACCACAACAACTGGCAGGGTAACCAAGCAGCACCACCTGGGCTGTTTTGTAGAGCTTGTGGCAGGCTCGGCCATATCGCCAGGGAGTGCAGAACTAACCTCAAGGCAAGCTGCTACCGGTGTGGCAGCCCACATCATATTGTAAGAGACTGCCCTCTTCCAGCACCAGAAGGATCCAACTATGGAAGGACCAACAATCAAGGAGCTCCACCCTCAACATACCAGGGACGAGGAGTCTACAACAAGAACCTAAGGCAACAACACCTGAATGGGGATGGCACCAATGGCAACCAGGCTAATCATGACAAGCCACCTAATCAACACCCACCTCGTCAGTAATACCAGGCACCGCGCAACCAGGGAGGCCGAGTGTATGTAATGTGGGGGAAGGAGGCACAAAATTTGGACGACGATGTGACTGGTACTCATCTCTCCTTCCTTCGTAAGTTACAGTATGATTAAATTTTGGCTCCTATATATGTTGGTGGCATGTTGAGTTTCGAGGACGAAACTCTTTAGAAGAAGGTAATGATGTAAAATCCCGAGTTTTTGGATAAGGTAACCGTAAGTTCCGTCTAAAGAATCAATGAGTAAGAGTTTAAGTTTAGAGGACGAAACTTCTTTTAAGGGGGTAATGATGTAAAACCCTGAAAAATTCAATTTCGTTTACCGTTAAATTTCCTAACGAGCGTTTTATCCTGTTATTTTTTTATCTGTTTTTCACACGGAGCTTTTAGGACCGCGAGTGAGTTCGTTGAAATTTTTAGAGTCTTAATAATATCAATTAGGAATTGTTGGGTTTCGGGTAGAAATTATTTTTATTAGTTGTGGAAAATTTTATCTAATTCTTATGTTATTTCCACATAATAATCCTTGAGGATGTATATTGTTTTTTTTTATTAGAGTTTCCTTTTATTTTTGGTGTTGATGATGTCATAAAGATGACATCACTTTTCCCATTTTCATCTGATTTTTTTGGCCAAAACCCTTATCCAAGCATTAGTTAACGGTATTTCAGTACCCACTACCTTGGTATACCAATTGCTTGCCCAGTCATTACATGACACGCGTCTCTCTCTCTCTGTCTCTCTCTCTCTCTCTCTCTCTCTCTCTCTCCCCTATTCTTCTTCTTAGGTACAGTACTAATATAAGTACTGCTGCTGCTCGAAAACGCACAACACCTTCATCCACTCTCCCTCCTTCTTCCTCCTACACCCCTCTTCCTCCATTCTTTCTTTTTCTCTTGTTCTTTCTATTCTTCTTCTTCTTCTTCCCCCTTCTCTCTTTCCTTCTTCCTTTCTCTCTCCTCCTCCCTCATTCTTCTTCTTCTTCTTCTTCTTCTTCTTCTTCTTCTTCTTCTTCTTCTTCTTCTTCTTCTTCTTCTTCTTCTTCTTCTCCTGGCTGCTTGCGACCCCGAGCCACACCATTCCCACACACCATTACCAACCACCACCAACGCCCATCTCCGACCACCGCCCTCACCGCACCACGACCCCGCGCCACTTCTGAACTCCCTCCGGCCACCGCTCCTCGGAACCGCCACATCCTCCTCAAGTTTACCCGTGCCCTAGTTTTTGTGTGCCTCCCAAATCACCGTCGACTAGCCACCGCTTCGACCACCAACGTTCCTAAGCTTCCACCAGTACCCCCACGACGCCCCAACCACCGGCGCCGACCGACCCAGCTCCGACGAAGACGAAGTCGACCCTGATAACCATCTGTCGAGGGTTGTTGCTGCTGTCCCGTTGCTTCCGCAGACGATCCACCGCTGGGACTCCCTTGCTGCTGCTGCTGCCGACCGACTACCGGACCCCTACCACTCAGCCACCAACCGCCACCTGTGCGCCATTGCTTGGACTTTTGTTTGTATACCCTAAACTTTCATTTTCTCTCTATATATTTGATTATTATGGGTTTACTATTTTGGGTTAGTGTAAGCAAATTATTAGGTTACTAAATGTTGTAAAATGGTTGGTATTATGGAAGATTATGTTGGTGTCTTAGAACTTGATATTAGGGTTGGATTAATGTATGTTTTTGTGTTAGTATTATGGTTTCAATGATACATGTTTAGTCCTAGGTTGTTAGTAATGTTCATATGTAATATCCATGTTAGTAATTAGTTTATTCATGTTAGTTAATAATAGTAAGTTACTCCTATTCTTCGTATAAACTAGGGTTTGTGTTATAAAAGTATTCCACGTTCATAAGTTTATATTATTTTCAAAGTATTCACAATATTACTAAATTCTAATACTATTTTGAAGTTCTCTTATTAGTAGGTATCTTTGAATACTTTAAAATTATTAAGTTCATAATTTTATTACTTAGTTTCGTAATTTTATTATTTAGTGTCGTAAATTAGTATTTAGTTTTCAAGGTTCGTATTATATTATTATTATTAAGTTTCGTAATTCTATTATCAAGTTTTCATATTATTATTATTATTATCAAGTTTTCAAGTTATTATTAAGTGTTCATATTATTTTCGTATTATTATTAAAGTTTCATAAGTTATTATTACGTTTCATGATTTTATTTAGTTTCGTAGTATTTTTAAGCTATTGTATTATTATTAAGTTTCCATGATATTATTAGGGTTCCATATTATTTCAAAGTTTCATATTATTAGTATTATACGGTTTCATGCTATTAGTTTCATGTTATTATTATAAAGTTCATGTTATTAGTTTTAAGTTATTATTATTATAAAGTTTCGTGTTGTTATAAGGTTTCATGTATTATGTTCCTTGTTGTCATAAAGTTCTCATGTTATGTGGTAATATGAGTATTATGTTCAAAACCCTACGCTAATATTCTTATTAAAGTATTAATATCGAGTATGATTTTAAATGTGTCGTTGCTATTTTTTTATTTTACCTTTAGAAAATGTGTGTTGTGATGTTCATGTTTTCTTGATAGTTACGCTCGATACATGGTTAACTAACTTTTAATAAGAGCCTAAGGTTGTGGTATGGTAGGATTAGTGCGTAACTAACTTTCGTAGATGTCGGGTTTTAATTTTAAAAGTTTATATTTGAATTCTAGGTCTGAGCGAGACGACGCGATAGTTAGCTCCCGTGTGTAAGTGTTGCAGTAGAGAGAAGTTGTTCAAGTAATGTCTATGTCCTAATCCCTTTTGGGATGCTCTTTTATCTGTTTTGTGATTTTTAATCTGTTTTAAAAAGCTTGCATCCACGGGGATTTTCTATAAAGTTAGACTGTCTGATTTGGATGTTTGTGTGTTGTTTTTCTGAGTTGAGTAAAACGTGGCAGTCTTTTAAACTCTGAGATTTATTCTGTCGGTTTTGGAAACTGGGTTGGGTTTTGTTTGAAGTCTGACGTCTGATAATTCATAAGATACTAATAATCAAAGTGAAACCATAAGCGGGTTGCGGGTAACGACCCATACACCAGGATCTGTTCCAGCAGGGGAGTTATCAAGAGATCGGGGAGTCCCGACATTATTTCTGAGATTGTGCACACATCTTATTCTGTTTCTAGGACTGGCCATCCATTATGATTATGAGGATTTGAGATCATGTTTTGATTCTAAGTTCTAATATTCTGGCGATAGGCAAATCCCGCCCGCATAATAAAATTCTGATTGTTTTATGAGGAAAGGATTACTCGATTTCTGATTTCTGATTTCTGATTTCTGATTACTGTGTCAGATTCTGAGTTTGAAATGTCAGTTGAGTTTTTTTTAGGAACATTGTGTTTTCTGAGTTGAAAGCTTGTGTTGTTGGTTTCTGAACTCTGGTTATTTCTGGGTTGGGATTCAAATGAGTTGCGAAAAGGTTGACTTGTTCCCCTCCCCTAAATGAATTGAAATGAACTTTGAACTGTTTTGACAGTTAGGGGTAGACATTATTGAGGTTTCCCCCTCATGTTGTGAATGTTTTGTTTTCAGGTGAAGATCAGTTATGTGATGGGGACGGGCAATAAAAGTGAGGACGTTGGAGTTGGACGTTTTGAGAATAAAGTTTAGTTTACGTTTAGACTTGAAGTTTAGTAAATGTTGAGTTTTATGTTCTAGAATTCGAAGTTCTTTTCGTTGTTAAATTTAAGCAAACAGTAACGCCCAAGTAAATAAAATGAGTAAAAAGAAAAAAAAAAGAGTCTTCGGCTGTTAGCGTTAGTCTGACCTTGACGTTTTTCATTATTGAAATTCCGGGGCGTTACAAAATGGTATCAGAGCTCTAGGTTACGACCTGGTAGCTCCTAAGGTCTATTAGGTTTTTAGTTAGAGCTTAGGATGCTACGTTCGGAGTGTGTGTGTAGGATGGGGACTGGGATATATTTTTGCTCCCTAATTGTTTATGACTTTATGTGCTTATTTAATCTGTTGTTATCAAGTAACCTTGTGAAACGTTTTGTTATGCTCGAATTACTAGGGAAGAAGCTCATTAGTAAGAGCTAGATAAGGCATATTCTTTTTACTCCATTATGACTCAAGACGACGGGACCAGATCTAATGGGGCTCAAGGTAGGCCTATCCCAACTAGTGATGAGCTGAGACAATGGTTTGTAGAACTCCAAGAGGCAGCAGCTGCACGAGCAGAACATGCTTCTCAATCCGCCACAAATGGAGAGGACACCCCGCCGATAGTCCCCGAGATAGAAAAACTTACGATGATGGAGATGATGACTCGACAGACCGAGCACCTTCAACGAATGTCGGAGTAAATAGGCGACACGAGGAGGGACAATAATGCCTCTTTATTCAAGGAGTTTAACAGCCTCAACCCTCCCACCTATTCTGAGGAAGCCGACCCAAGGTATTTGAAGGGTGGATACGTGACATCGAAAAGAAATTCGACGGTCTTCTATGCCCTGAGGAGTATAAAGTTGGATTTGCGACCTATCACCTGACTGGAGAGGTTGACCTGTGGTGGATGAGTGTGAAGGAACGACAGAATGAACCTGGGTTCAGTTGGAAACGGTTCAAGGAGATGCTGAAGAATTGTTTTTATCCTATGTCACTCCAAAAGGCGAAGGAGAAAGATTTCCTGGAATATGATAAGTGCATCTTGTATATATGAGAACTTGGTTGTTTTGATGAGAATTTGGGGAATATTTGATGTTATTGTATTATTTTATGCCCGAATTTCCCATATTACGCTTGGTTTGGTGTTTGGTGAGTTTTGTAGGAAATTTGTGAAGAATCGATGTAAACCGAGCCAAAAATCAAGTGTGGATCCAAGTTGTGTGCATAAAGGACCAAGAAGTGTGAAGTTGGATCACCCAAGGCCCAAACAATGGCCCAAAGTACTCCTACGCCCGAAAAAGCAGTGACACGGGTGCTCAGAGGAAGGGCACGGGTCGTGTCTATGGCCAGAACGTGAGAAAATGCAAACAGTGAGCAGACACGGGTAGTGCCTGGGAGGCACGGTCCGTGTCATAGGCGGCACGGTCCGTGTCTACCCTGGCACGGTCCGTGTCACCCGTGTCTCTTCAGTTTCGGCGGTTTGGAGTTGAGATTTGCGCTTATATCAGAATGTTTTCGGCTGTTTTGGGAGAATCATCATTCTACCATCTCCCATTCCATAACCTAACCCTAATTCATCATCATATTCATCCATCCTTTAGTCCTTATTTCCATTCACATTCATCCATTGTGAAGAGGGAGAGTGCATTGGAGTTTGAAGATTATCTTGCAAGAATCCATTGAAGTGGAGGAGCAAAAGTCCCCACCGATCACCAATCAAGCAAGGATTGATTCAACACTCGGTTTATTCTTCCTTCTTTAGATTTCCATGCATCTTAGTATAGAATTTCATATGTTTAGTGAATCGAACATGAGTAGTGAGTAGTTTTCATAAGTTTGGGGATAAACCCTTATTAGTTTCTCTTATGGATTGAGTTTTGTTGGATTGAACAAGTTTGTTAATCTAGTTTGAATGCATTTTATTTAACCTTTGATTATGTATGTCATTGTTTTTGACTGGCCATCAAGAATATGGAATTAGATTATTGAGTGAAGTACCGAAAGGAGAAATTCGATAATCGGAACCCTTAGGATTAAACTAGTCATGAAGTGAACTAGACATAGAAGGCTTTATAATTAGGGGTCATTGGATGATTAGATATTTAACCTTGATTAAATCAAAATAACCACGAAAGTAGGTGATTGGTTTGTCTTGGCAATTCGCTCTAGTGGCAAAATCTCATTGCGAAGTAATTTATGCGGTTATCGACCCTAAAATCTACCAAATTAGTGACATACATGTTCAATCCGCTTGTTTGATCCATAGAGTGACTTAGGTTTTATCCCCTGAACGTTTTTCTCATATTGATTTCATCTTGTGAATTGTGTTAATAGTTTATTGTTTGCCTTTAGTAGTGAATAGAAATAGAATTAGATTATTCCAAACAAAAACCCGATCGACTTAGCAATCAACTAGGAGGCTAGTTCAGTGCATTGAAAGGAAAAGTCCCTGTGGGAACGACCTTGATTCATGCTACAATTTCACCCGTGCACTTGCGGCCTATCAAGTTTTTGGCGCCGTTGCCGGGGACTTTGTCCCTAGCCAGCCATTGAACGAATACCCTAAGGTTGCCTAAGTCATTTATTTTCCAGTTTTGATTTTCCTTGGTGTTTTGGTTTTGTCTTGCCAGGTTTACTCTACGTGCATGCAAAAAGCTCCACTCTTCGAGTTTGATCCTGAAATCGAAAGAACCTTTCGCTCCCGGCGAAAGAAGCAAAAGTTAGAGCACGCCCGGAGAAAGCAAGAAGAAAACTCCAAGCGAAAGAACGCCATGTCTGGCGGTGGCGGCGAGCCTAGAGTCACGCTTGGCTCTTATGTGATGCCCAACGTCACAAATCAACCCTCCGCCATAAATCCTCCAAATGTGGACTCTAATGATTTCGATCTGAGGAGTTCACTCATCAATTTGGTGAAGGCCAACCCATTCCATGGCCTTCCCAATGAAGATCCCAACCGGCACCTTCGCCTCTTCAACCAAGCATGTGAGACTTTTAAGGCAAATGGTGCAACGCCCGATGCAATAAAGCTGCGATTGTTTCCCTTCTCACTTGAGGGGAAGGCGTGGGAGTGGATGGACTCTCTTCCATCAAGCTCCGCCATCACCACTTTTGACCAACTTGCTAGCGTATTCTTGACGAAGTACTTTCCTCCTAGCAAGTTGACGAGCCTCCGGAATCAAATTTCAACATTTGCCCAAGAGTCGGATGAGTCCCTCTATGAAGCGTGGGAGAGGTTCAAGGACCTCTTACGTCAATGCCCCCACCATGGTTTCGAACCATGGGTCCCGATACAAGCTTTCTACAACGGGGTGGATGACAACTTGAGGGCCAACATCTTGGCGGCGGCGGGAGGCAACATCATGTCCAAAACAGTGGCGGAACTTCAAACTTTGATTGAGGAAATGACGATCAATAGCTACCAGTGGTCAAAGCCCCGTTCCAAGAGGACGGGAGGTAAGTATGATGTTGATGCTATTTCCATGTTGAATGCTAAATTGGATGCAATGACTAAAAACATGGATATGCTGAATGTGAATGCTCCCGCTCCCCAACCATGTGCGTCGTGTCAATCATATGAGCATGAGACCTTGAATTGTCCTAGTGGGTTGGTCAGCGATGAATTGACCGAAGTGGTTAACTACGTGGGTAATCCTTCTAATAGGCAAAACTTTGACCCTTTTTCCAATACTTATAATCCCGGTCTTAGGTTCCACCCGAACTTTTCTTACCGGAACAATAATCAAATGGGTCAACCCCAAGGGCAAAGACAAACCCAAGCACCTCCACCTCAAGCTCCCCAAAAGCCTGACCTAGAGGCCATGATACAAGCTTTAATGTTGTCTCAACAACACCACCAACAACGGCAACTCGAGCATCAAAAGAGACAAGATGAGGTGATTAAGGCCTTAGCCACGAAAGTTGACCTTATGAGCGCCCACAATCGAATGCTTGAGAACCAAATTGCTATTCAAGCTAGTACCTCCACCCCTCCTCCGGGATCACTACCCGGACAACCCATTCCTAACCCTAATGCCCAATGCAATGCCATTATTTTAAGGAGTGGGACACAATATGAGGGACCTAGCTTGCCAAATGCTAAGCATGGGGGGGGGGGGTTGAGGTTGAGGTTGAGAAGCCTAGTGAGAAAGTTGATGAGAGTGGGCCTTCAAAAGAGAACACCGAGACCCGACCTTCATCTCCCTCTAGAGTTTACAAACCACCGTTACCTTTTCCTCAAAGATATGCTAAGGTTAAATTCGATGCAAAATTCGGCAAGTTCTTTAATATGTTAAAACAATTGAATGTGAATGTGCTGTTTTTGGATGCTTTATCTCAAATGCCTTTGTATGCAAAGTTTTTGAAAGAAATCCTCTCTAAAAAGAGGAAAATTGATGAAATTGAGGAAGTTGCATTGACTGAAGAGTGTAGTTCCGTGGTTCTTAACAAGCTTACTCCTAAGCTTAAGGACCCGGGAAGCTTTAATATCCCATGTGGCCTAGGTAGTTTAACCGTTGACCGAGCTTTGTGTGATGTGGGCTCTAGTGTTAGCTTAATGCCCTATTCTTTGTATGAACGGTTGAACCTAGGAGAGTTGAGACCAACCACTATGTCATTGCAAATGGCGGATCGTTCTATCAAGTACCCTAAGGGTATTTTGGAGGACTTTCCCCCTTAAGGTGGGTGATTGCTATGTGCCGATTGATTTTGTCATCCTTGATATGCCCGAGGATTCCAGTACCCAAATCATTTTGGGAAGACCTTTTCTTGCTACCGTAGGGTGTGTCATTGATGTACAATGTGGGAAGATGAAGTTTAGGATAGGGGAACATGAACTTGAATTTGACTTATTCCGAGATGTTTTGTCACGGGAAGTTTCCCCTTGTTTTGGTGTTGATGAACTACGTGAAAAGAAAACTTATGTTGATGGATTGGTGTGTGAGACACATGATGATTGTGTGCGTGGTGTTGAAAGTGAGAACCTTGAGAAATCTCGTGACAATTTTGTTGAAAATCCTTGTGGTTTATTTATTGATAAAGACCATGAACTTGGCGATGCGAGGGTGGGGATAAAAGAAATTTTGCCCCCATCTAACATCATCAAGAACGTGCCTTATACTTTTGACAAGGGTGTTTTCAGTGAGATTTTCAGGTTTGATGATGGAGATCCCTCCATTCCTGAAGGAGGTGATGAGTTTGACCCAAACTGTAGGGTCAATCTGAAGATGATTGAAGGTACTTTACAAGATGGAACTCCTAAAGCCTTTGGCTATGGAGTTATGGATTATTCACGGGATTAAGAGGTACCTTGTCCAGCTTAGGACGTTAAACAAGCGCTTCTTGGGAGGCAACCCAAGTTTTTAATGCTTTATTTTTTTTTCTTTTATTTTACATTTTGGTTTTTATTTTTAGGATTTTTAGATTTTTCGTAATTTTATTTTTCAACTTTTTAGGATTTTTAAAGGTTTCTTTTCTTTTCTTTTGTTTTTGTATTAAGGAAATTTTTGAGAAAAAAAAAGAGAAAGAAAAAATATAGAAAAAACAAAAAAATGAGAGAAGAGAAAAAAGAGGGAGTTGAAAAATAAATGAGTGCAGAAAAAGAATTTTGAGTGGAAAAGGATGGATTGTAAGAAGAATGAGTGGAATGTAAGAGAAAAATGTATGATTGAGAGTTGGGAGTTTGAGGGTTCGATCTTAGGACCTTACTAGGTGAAAGGCCAGGGGCACGGGTAGTGCCTTCATAGGCACGGTTCGTGCACCCCTCCAGCAGGTCAAGAAAAACAGCAGAGGGAGGGGCACGGGTAGTGCCTACATGGGCACGGTTCGTGCGCCCCTCCAGAATCTTACAGGTGCATCAGGTAAGGAGGACACGGTCCGTGCTCACCTGGCACGGTCCGTGCCCTCATCGTAAAAAAATTTTCTGCTTTCGTTAATTTTTCGGTCCGTGCCTCCCCATTCGTTCGCCCCAGCTCTCGCTCGCCTTCGCTCTCCTCTTCCTCACACTACACTCCCACGCCCAGTCCCTGCACGCTCAACACTCACACGCCCAGGCACCTCTCGCCCACACTCCGCCAAGCCACGCTGCCAGCACATCACCCAAACTCTAACACTCCACATTCTCCTCTTTCTCCTCAATTTCTCTTGTAAAAAGGTTTGATTCTTGTTTCTTTTTAGTTTTCTTTGATTAATTTGTTGATTTTTGAGATACATTGTTTTGGTTTTTGAATTTAGGGTTTCATTGTGCTTAATTTGCTTTGGTTTGGTTGATGCCCAATTCGGTTGTTAAGGTTAATTCGAACCCTATTGCTATGTTGGTGTGAATTGTTCAACTTTGTTTTGGTTGAATTGATTTGAAGACTTATTGTTATGCTTTGGGTTTGGTTCGGTTGAGCCTTTGGTGTGTTGTCTCAAGAATTCGTGTGTTTACTTGGTTGGATGTATATACATTGAGTTTTGGTGGTAATAATTTAGTCCTTGTGTATAGCTAACTTGTTCTTGTTTTCGTTATAGTTTCATTTAGTTGTAGTTAAGAGTTGTGGTGTTTTGTATATACTTTGTCATCCACCATTGTAGTGTTCCTAGTAGTGTAGCTCTTGATTTTGTTTTTTTTAGTTTGGTGGGTTGTAAATATTGTTTTAGCTTACCTATTTCCTAGATTTTTGTCTTAGGTGTCTCGGTTCGTGTTTCTTTGTTTTGTTTTTGAGTATTCGATGGCATGTACAAACTAACTTCACCATCGATTTTGAGTCTTTTGCACTTTTGTATATAACTAACGTTGTTGTAAAATTTGTTTTTGTAAAAAGATGGGTAGGGGACGCGGTCAAGTTCAAGAGGACCCTTCTTCAAAGAGGAGGAAAGCTGATGCAAGCACGGGTCGGGATAAAGGCGGGGTTCCTCCTCCTTGACTCATCTATGTGGTTTCCTTCTCCATCCCTCCTTTGTTTCTAGTGTTATGTTTTGCATTGCGGACAATGCTAGGTTCAAGCATGGGGGGGTTTTTCTTATCCATCTTTGTGTATTTGTGTATTTTGAGTCTTTTTATTTTGATTTTTACTTGTTTTGAGTCTTTTTGTTTTGATTTGGTTTGATTTTCTTTGTTTTTCTAGTTTAGTTTCTTCTTTTTCATAGTTTGTTTTAGTTTTTTTTATTTTCTTATTTTCTTTTTGAGTCTTGTAAAGTTTTTGAAAAAATTGAAAAGATCTCAAAAAAAAAAATTAGAAAATCTGAGAAAATTAGAAAAGAAAAGTTTTGAGTAGGATTAGACGAGATAGTTTTGAGTTGACTTGATTTAATCTTGTATAGCCCATTTGTGAAGTTCTATGAATTGACATGAGTTGTGAAGATAAATGTTGTGAGAATTGTGCTAGGAAAATGAGACCGATTACCTTTGTCACTATTTTAAGAGTTAGTTGTGCATATGCATATCTTTTAAATTGGGTAATAATTATTGAGTGCTACTCGTGAGTCCACATAAGCCTAAAAGAAAAGACTAATCATTTTTATTAGTCTTATTTCCATGAGTGACTCACCATTGTGGCATCCTCCTTCATTTGCTTTGCATCTCCTTGAAATTGCCATGCGTTGTACTTTGACAAGATGATAGAGGCATTAGGAATGAACCCGCAAGCCTTGGCAACCTGTTTATATCATAATATCCGTAGTTAGCCCCTTCTAGCCTTGACCATTTCTTTTCTTGATAACCCGCATTATAAGCCACTGGCCGATTATATAATTCCTATCCTTAAGTCATTGCTTGAAATGTTTTGAGTTTGAAGTTGGGTTGATTGCGGTTACTTTTGTGGTTTGGTTTGAGGCGGGGATTGGTTTGAGTTGTAAATATTGGTTTGATTCCCCAATTGAGTTCATTGAGGTTGTTGTTAACTGGAGTTTGCCTAGTATTGTGTTTATATGAGTGTGTTTCAATCAAAAAAAAAAAAAACAGAAAAAGTGTGAAAGAAGGGAAAAAAAATCTGAAAATTTCTGAAAAATGAAAAAAAAAAGAGAATAAAGTTGTTTAGCATTGTGTTTCTTTTTGTTTTGAGGCAAGTTTCCAATTGATTGTGGGGTTGATTTGTTGATTTGGATCAACTATAAGTGGTGAGAATGATAGTATGTTGAATTGGTGTGGTTTAGTTTCAAGCTTTGGCTTTTAGCTCCACATATCCCAAATAATTTCCACTTCTTACCCTTTAACCCTAGCCCCGTTACAGCCCTTGAAAGTCCTCTTGATTGTCATTGTTGCATTGCATTTTCGCGGTGGAGAGTTGAGATTCTTAGCAAGTACGTGGTTGGTTGTTGCTTTGTGTTGAGTATTTGAGCGAACTTTCAATGATTTTTCACATTCAAACACATGAGAGGAGTGTTTCCACATTCCCAAAAGTGAGTTTGCTCTTTATTCTTACCTAGTTTCATGCTTAACATGTGCCTTCTTATCTCATTCGGTGATTAAGGGTGATTGGTTGAAAATGATGAGTACCATTCTTGAATCATTTGTCTTCATTTACTCGTGTAAATTGGCTTTGTCTTCATTCCTGGGCTGTATTTTAGATTAGATTGGGTTGATTGAATTTCCTAACGATGTCATCCTTAGGAGTTGTAATTAAATAAGTATTTTCGTTTTTATTTTTATTTTACTTTTGAGTCTTTTAATTTTTCTTTGATTTGAGTTCTTTGAGTCTTTTTGTCCCGGTTTATTTTATTTTATTTTGTTTTCTTTTCTTTCTTTACCTTCTCTTTTGAGCTTTGGACTTGCTTAGGGACAAGCAAGGACTAAGCATGGGGGATTTTGATAAGTGCATCTTGTATATATGAGAACTTGGTTGTTTTGATGAGAATTTGAGGAATATTTGATGTGATTGTATTATTTTATGCCCGAATTTCCCATATTACGCTTCGTTTGGAGTTTGGTGAGTTTTGTAGGAAATTTGTGAAGAATCGATGTAAACCGAGCCAAAAATCAAGTGTGGATCCAAATTGTGTGCATAAAGGACCAAGAAGTGTGAAGTTGGATCACCCAAGGCCCAAACAATGGCCCAAAGTACTCCTACGCCCGAAAAAGCAGTGACACGGGTGCTCAGAGGAAGGGCACGGGTCGTGTCTATGGCCAGAACGTGAGAAAATGCAAACAGTGAGCTGACACGGGTAGTGCCTGGAAGGCACGGTCCATGTCATAGGCGGCACGGTCCTTGTCTATCCTGGCACGGTCCGTGTCACCCGTGTCTCTTCAGTTTCGGCGGTTTCGAGTTGAGATTTGCGCTTATATCAGAATGTTTTCGGCTGTTTTGGGAGAATCATCATTCTACCATCTCCTATTCCATAACCTAACCCTAATTCATCATCATATTCATCCATCCTTTAGTCCTTATTTCCATCCACATTCATCCATTGTGAAGAGGGAGAGTGTATTGGAGTTTGAAGATTATCTTGCAAGAATCCATTGAAGTGGAGGAGCAAAAGTCCCCACCGATCACCAATCAAGCAAGGATTGATTCAACACTCGGTTTATTCTTCCTTCTTTAGATTTCCATGCATCTTAGTATAGAATTTCATATGTTTAGTGAATCGAACATGAGTAGTGAGTAGTTTTCATAAGTTAGGGGATAAATCCTTATTAGTGTCTCTTATGGATTGAGTTTTGTTGGATTGAACAAGTTTGTTAATCTAGTTTGAATGCATTTTATTTAATCTTTGATTATGTATGTCATTGTTTTTGACTGGCCATCAAGAATATGGAATTAGATTATTGAGTGAAGTACCGAAAGGAGAAATTCGATAATCGGAACCCTTAGGATTAAACTAGTCATGAAGTGAACTAGACATAGAAGACTTTATAATTAGGGGTCATTGGATGATTAGATATTTAACTTTGATTAAATCAAAATAACCACGAAAGTAGGTGATTGGTTTGTCTTGGCAATTCGCTCTAGTGGCAAAATGTCGTTGCGAAGTAATTTATGCGATTATCGACCCTAAAATGTACCAAATTAGTGACATACATGTTCAATCCGCTTGTTTGATCCATAGAGTGACTTAGGTTTTATCCCCTGAACGTTTTTCTCATATTGATTTCATCTTGTGAATTGTGTTAATAGTTTATTGTTTGCCTTTAGTAGTGAATAGAAATAGAATTAGATTATTCCAAACAAAAACCCGATCGACTTAGCAATCAACTAGGAGGCTAGTTCAGTGCGTAGAAAGGAAAAGTCCCTGTGGGAACGACCTTGATTCATGCTAGAATTTCACCCGTGCACTTGCGGCCTATCAGAATACGCTACCAAGTTCTTAGAATTGTCCTGTTTCGCTTTGGCATATGTGGCTGACGAAGTTTTGAAGATGAATCGTTTCGAGAGTGGTCTGAGTTTTGACATTCAAGATCATATGTCAGCACGCACGTTCACATCGTACCAGGAGATGTTGGATGTGGCCATCAATATTCAGAGAGTGGCTATAGCATGGGAGGCATATATGAACAAGCAAGGCAACAAGAGAAAGGAATTTTCCCGCTCTGATCATACTCCAATATACCCCAACAAAAAAAGCCACTACAACAACTGGTAGGGTAACCAAGCACCACCACCTAGGTTGTTTTGTAGAGCTTGTGGCAGGCCCGGCCATATCGCTAGGGAGTGCAGAACTAACTTGAGGGCAAGCTGCTACCGGTGTGGTAGCCCACATCATATGTGATAAGTCATTTCTATATAGAGTTTTTAGGGCTCAAAACATGTTAGTTTCATGCTTTTTGTATCCGAAACCCCGTATTTTTATGTCAATTTCTGTGATTTATACACTTGTTCGCGAGTTTGGTGTGTTTTGCAGGAATTAGTGAAATTATATCAAAAAAAGCATGAAAGGTTGAAGGAAAAGTGGGAAAAATAAAAGAAAATAAAAAAAGAGTTGAAGAAGAAGAAAGTAAAGAAGAGAGAACGACCCAAATTGCAAAGGCTCAAGTCCAGTTGAGACGGAACAACAAGGTGCAGCCAGCATTTCTAAAACGCAGCCAGCGCCTTGTCCAGAAACTTCAGAAGCCGAGCTAAATCACAACGCAGCTAGCGCTTTTCGGGCGCAGCCAGCGCCAAGACACGGAAGGCCTTCACTTTTAAACTAAACGCAGCCAGCATTTTATGCCCTAATCCGACCCTATAAAAGGGCTTCATATCCGCCGTTGATAGAACATCAGCTTTTCATCAGAGTTTTAGCTTACTTTTAGACTAGTTTTAGACTAGTTTTTAGAGAGCCTTTTAGGGTAAATTTCAGATACTCTCTTTACAGTTAATTCACAAACATTATTATTAGATTAGATTGTTGCTTGTGATCGAAGAACACGAAAGAGATCGACTCGAGTGACACGAAGAGATCGATTCCGCCAATTCGAACACGATTATTTCTATTTTACTTTCATGCTTTCTTGTTCTTGTTTAGATTTTGTGATGTTTACTTCCAGTAATATGAGTAGCTAATTTCCTTTGTTTGGGGGATAAACTCGATATCTATTGATTGAATTTGAATACAATCTCGGTGTTAGGTTATCCTTTTATTCGTTTAATCTGTGTGTATCGTATGACATGGTAATTTGGCAATAGAACAACAGTTTGAGTCTTTACCTGGTTTTAGATTCTCGACAACAGAACGACAGTTTGAGTCTTGAATCGGAAGGCGTAGATTGAATAGGTTTAGAAAATAGTTAGACATAATGATTCTTGCCTAGGGTCAATTTATAATCTGTTCTTTATCTTTGATTAGATTAAATAGTTAGAAATAATGTTTAGTTTAATCGCTGTAACTCACCTCGGATCGAAAGATCGATGTGATAAGGCCTAGAAAGATTATAGACCTCGAATTATCTTGTTACCTGCACCAAGATTGTTGATAATTTGATTGATTGACTAGAGTGGACTCCCCTAAACACTTTTAATTAATTGGTGAAACCCCAAAAATTCCTGCTTTCTTAGTTTAGTTTTATAAAACCTTACCACAACCCTTTGATCGACCTAGCATTCTTTGTAGCGAACTAGTTTAGTGCGTGGTTGAACGCAAACGCCTGAGAGAGAACGATATTTTATTACTACACAGACCCATAAACTTGCGGTACATAGACACCTTATACTTTTAGGTCTGTCAAGTTTTTGGCGCCATTGCCGGGGATTTGTCCCCCCAACCGCCATTGGACGAACGTGCTCTGGGATACAAAGTTATTTACTTTTTGTTATTTTTCTTTATTTTTCTTTATTACGCTTGGTGTTCTTGTTTTTGTCTTTTTCAAGTTTATGCAAAAAGATTTCTCTTTCGGGTACGATCCCGAGATCGAACGCACACTTCGAGAGAGAAGGAAGAGAGCGAGACTGAAGAAAGAAATTCAAGAAAATCAAGAAACCGACGAAGAAGAGCAAGAATCAGAATCGGAAAAGGAAGAAGAGATGGGAGAACAGCGACCAATGACATTCGGGCAGTATCTGGCTCCCAATGTCACCAACCCACAATCAGCAATCAACGTTCCTACCATCCAAGCGAACGACTTTGAACTACGTCAATCTTTGATCAACGTGGTGTCAAAATCACAATTCCATGGATTGGCTAACGAAGATCCGAACCGACATATGCGACTTTTTTGTCAAGCTTGTGACACTTACAAGGCCAACAACGTGTTGGAGGACGCTATCAAACTACGTCTCTTCCCGTTCTCGTTGGAAGGCAAGGCTTGGGAGTGGCTCGATTCACTTCCACCGAATTCGATCACAACATTTGATGAACTCGCCAGCACCTTTTTGGCGAAGTATTTTCCTCCAAGTAAGCTCACCAGCCTAAGGAATAAGATTTCTACATTCACGCAAGAGCCGGATGAGTCACTATACGATGCTTGGGAAAGATTTAAGGACATTCTTCGACAATGTCCTCAGCACAGATTCGAACCATGGGTTCCTGTCCAATCCTTCTTCAATGGAGCGAATGAGTCGACGAGAGGAAGCATCCTCTCTACAGCCGGAGGCGATCTTATGGACAAGACTGTGCCTCAAATCACAAGTCTGATCGAGCATCTAGCGAACAACTCGTATCAATGGTCTAAACCCCGCCAAAAGGCGGGAGGTAAGTTTAATGTTGATGCAATTTCTTTATTGTCATCTAAACTTGATTCTTTAACACCAAAAATGGACCGATTGAGTTTGCCATCTAACCCTCCGACGTGCAATGTCTGTCAGTCGACCGAACATGAAACTTTTACTTGCCCTACAAGTGGAGTTAGTAATGAACAAGTCCAACAGGCCAACTATATTGGCAACCCAAGACAGAGTTATGACATGAATTCTAACACTTACCATCCTGGGCTTAGAAACCACCCGAACTTTTCCTATAGGAATGACAACCCTACTGGTCCTCTTCAAGGACAAGGGCAGCAAAAGTATGTTCCCCCACTCCAAAGACCACCTCAACAAGGCCCTCCTTGAAAGTCTAATTTAGAAACCATGATGGAAAGCCTTATCGCCGGACAACACAAACAGGAAGGTGTCATAAAAGACCTAATGCAAAAGGTAGAGGCTTTAGCAACCCACAATAAAATTTTAGAAAATCAGATTGCTAATTCAGCAACTCCCTCCTCTAGTTTACCACCTCAACCTGTCCCTATTCCGGGTGCTCAGTGTAATGCAATAACTTGCGAGGAAGTGAACCTTGAGTGTGAACCTTTAGGAGAGCATATTTTACATGGGGCAGTCAAAACCGACCCTAAACCGGGCCTATTAGAGGGAACCATAACACCCTCAGTTATGCCTAATAAGGAAGACCTAAGCAATTTTAGGATCCCTGTTCAGTTGGGTGGTAAACCCATTAAGTATGCGTTGTGTGATACAGGATCCGGAGTAAATGTCTTGCCTAAGTCTTACCTAAGGAAGTATGAACATAGGGAATTAAGGGTGACCGATAAGACTCTTCGTCTAGCAGACAAGACCCTTAGGAAACCTCTAGGGATCTTATATGACACTCCCCTCCAAATAGGAGAGCATGTTGTTCCTGTTGATTTCATGATTTTAGATACAGGAGAAGATCCAGAACTGGAGATTATTCTAGGGAGATCTTTCCTTTCCGCTGTTAATTGCAAGATGGATATGAGGAAAGGAACAATGATCATCGAGCAAGGCAAGTCGATGACAGAATACGAAGTACGAAATGGCAAGTTGATTCAAAAACAAGTTTCAAAAATAATTCATGATGATGGAGATCCATTTCCAAAGCGGATCAAGGACCCCGATGAGTAGAGGGAACGTCGAGCTAACGACGTTAAACAAAGCAACCCCGGGAGGTACATCATTATCTAATATCTATTCCTCCCGACCTTTTTTTTATTTTATTTTAATTCAATTATTTTCTTTTAGTTTTTATTCCTTAGTAATTTTTCTTTGAACTTTACTAATATTTTTCTTGTAAGTGTGTAGTGAAAAAAAAAGAGAAGAAATTCAAGAAATTTATGGCTTCTATTAAAATTATTATTTCTAACCTAATAAATTTTAAGTTGGTAGATGTTTGTAGGGATTTTTGGTATGTCAAATTGTCGGAAAAATAAGGAGCAAGTAAAGAAAAGGGAGAAAACAAGCAAAATTGGCCAAAAATTGAATTACCATCATCAGGTGACAAAACGCTGCATGTGCCTCGTCTAGAAGGTTCAGGTACGCAATTTTTGCAAAACGTTGGCTGCGTTTTGCCGTTTGCCCAGAATTTTTTTTGCCCGCCTCTTGTTTTTAATTGGGACCCCCTTTATTTTTCTTCTCAATTTGAAAATTTTCCTCCTTACTTTTTCCCTAACCCCGACGACCCTCTCCCCAAAACACCACCAGCGCCCTCATTCACCCACCACCATCGACCTCTCCGACGACGTCACAGGCGCCGCCACGCAACATCACCACCTTCTTCCCTCTCTTTTCTCTTCTCACTTGCACTCTCACACTTTGAACTCTCAAATTCCATTCCTCTTCCCTCTTCAAACTCAAGGTATGGAATTCTCAACTCTTTTTCTTGTCCTTTGAATATACTTTGATTGTGGTATGATTTTGGGTGAGTTCTTGAACTTATTGAGTAATTTGTTGAATTTATACCATGTACCATGTCCTAGATTCAGATTTCTTGTTTGGGTTTGATTCTTGGATTGAATTCTTGATTAGGGCATGATTTGAGTTGATTGATTTTGATCCTTTTGTTCTAGGGTTGAGTGAATTATAATGTTTCGTATATTGTGAGAGCAATGTGATGTTTAAATTGAGAAATTTAGGTTTAGATATTGATGGTGAATGTGTTGTGGTGTTATACTCTGTTTTTTGTGTGGTTTTAGGTTAGATTTATCTTAATTTCAATTCCTAGTACCAAATAAGCATGGGGGAGTGTTAGTATTGAGTTTATGCATTGTGATCATGCTTATTTGATACCTAGTATTTATCTTGGTGATTGTACTAATTTTATGAATGTTTTTAGATGGTGAGAACTAAAAACCCAAGCTTCTCCAGACCTTTGGGGGATGACAATGAAGTCGGAGGAAGCCGGAAGCGAAAGGTTACGACGGCCGAGAAAGGAAAACAGAAGGTTGCACCTCCAAGGGACTCGAGGAGCTCGAACCCCTTCAACTTCGAAGGGGAGACCAAGAAGAGCTACGATTCCCTTTCCCAAAGAGCCCTCATCCCCACCAAATATATGCATGAACCTTTCTTGCGTAATTGTTGTATGTTGGATGATGTGAATTGGATGTTGGGACATTGTCATATGACCAACATTACTAATTAGGCGAACCGACTTTTAGGGGGATCACCCTTGAATTCTTGTTAACCCTAGTAGTTAACCTCCAAGGGAGGGATGGGTGCATTCGGTTCCAGCTTCTGGAGGTAGAAAGGACTATGACTGTGTCCGAGTTTGCCCGTGCCTTTGGGTTACCTGAACGTACATGTCGGGATTCGTCCCTTATACCTATAGAATGGGATGGAAAGGGTTTCTTTTACAGAATTTCTAGTTTTGACAATTGGACCCTAGCAACACCCCCGCGACCTTGATTAGGAACCCCGTGTTGAGGTATGTCCACCGTATACTCTCTTACGGTATCTTCGGGAGACCCGGTAGCTCAAACAAAGTTATCCGGGCTGATTGTTACATGTTATACTCCATGCTTGATGCCGACGCACGTGCCGACCCTGCAACCATGCTAGCTCATCATCTTTCTAGTGTCGCCACTTCAACCAATAAGGGCATTGCCATAGGGGGTTACATCACACACCTTGCACGCCAATACGGCTTTAGACCGCCCATAAACCCCTATGACCTTGTCCCGGGTAGCATATTTTTGGATGGGGACCAGTGTAATTCCTTGGGTTTGTGCAAGTTTGACAAAGACTCACGTTGTCTTTGGGTTTATCCCAACAACGCTAGGTTTCCCGTGCCTCACCCCTACGCCTCACCCCAAGTTGTTGAGAATTTGATGTGGATGCCACCCTTCCCTGAGTCTGATCCCGAACCTGAGCCTGAAATCCATCATGACCCTCAACCCGAGCAACCCTAGTTGGACTATGAGGCACCCTTTCGCAACCTCCAGACCTCCATTGTCCGGACCGAGCACCGTGTCAACGAGTTGCGAGAGAGTTTTGTCGAGTATAGAGGTTAGTCTAACTTGCGATTTGACCGTCTTGACGAGTCCATCGTTAACCTTACCGGCCTTATACAGGCCATGTTTGATCGAGCCTCACCAGCACCAGGACCGAGCCATACCAACCCTTCCCCACCGACCGAGGATCCTTGATCCTTTGCTTGCCCTTACCCTTCACCGTTGTCTTCTGCATTGAGGATAATGCAACGTTTATGCATGGGGGGTTAATATTTCTCTTTTGTGAATATTTCTTCTTGTTTCTCTTTTTTTGTTTTATTTTTCTTTTATTTTCATCTTTCTTTTTCTTGTTTCATGCTTATTATTCAGTTTTTAGTGTGATTTTCTTATTTTTGTGTGTTTCTTTTATTTGCTTGCTTTTAGTTTAGTATGCTTTCTAGTTTTTAGCTTGTTTGTTTTCTTTTATTTGATTTCCTAGTGTGTTTTTCTTTTGATTTTCTTTCTAGTTCTCTTAAGTTTTTCTTCTAGGTTTTTCTTTTAACATTGCATCCACTTAGATTGCATTAGATAGAAGCATATAGATTTTTCTTTTTCTTTTCTTAGTTTGTTTCCTTTTCTTTCTTTTGCATCCACTTATTCAAAAATCAAAAAAAAATAGAAAAATTAGAAAAAGACAAAAACCAAACAAATATAAGATATGACTAGGATTAAAACCGAAAACACCTTCGGTGATGATTTGTAAACCTTTCTTACTTTCAGTTTAGCTTGCTTCACTTAGAAAAGTCTGGATTAGATCTCAAAAGTTTTTGAAACCTTTTTCCTTCAAATCTTCTGATTTTGAGCCAAGTTATGAAAGTTCTATCTTACCGCTTTGACTATCTTAGAAAGTATAAATGTGCATGTCGCAAATCTTTGGGCTAAGTTTAGTTGATTGAGCCCCATCCCGTGAGTCCACATTGCCTAAACTTTGAATTGATCACTTTTATCAATTCCATGATTCCCTGAGTGACTCACCCATTAGTTGCATCTCTAGAACTTGCTTTGCATCTTGTTTGAGACTACATATTTGAATTGCACGCTATGACAAAGTGATTAAGGCATTCATTTTATTTTGTTAAACTACATAGCCTAATAGCCTACCCTACGTTGTATGTACCGTTCTTTTTGCCCCCTAACCTTTGTTTATCTTTCTTTCATGATTGAACCCTGACAATATAAGCCTTGGCCTCTGATATTCAGTATCCCTTTGCCTTGCTTGGTTGAGTGAGAGTTTGTCAATTTTTTTGGAAGGAACAGTTGGTGGTGTGTTTGTGAACAAAAGTATGAAGTTTGGGAGAGATTGTGCTTATTGTTTCAAGTTGGGAGAAACCGAAAGTCCCACCTTTTGGTTAATTGGTGTTTAGTTATGTTGTTCATATATTATATCGAGGTCGAAGTTATATTTCCATAGTTTTCTTCTCCCCAATCACCCACCAAAAAGAAAAAAGAGAAGTGTAAAATAAAAAATAAAAAAAGAGAAAAAGAGTTCCAAAGAAAAGGGTGTTTAGGGAGATTCAATTTAAAGTTCTGAAAACTTTGACCTGGTTGTATTCAGTTGAGATTTTGATATTGTTGAAGGTGAAAGGTGAAATTGCTTGCATACACTAAGCAAGGAGAGTTTAGAGAGTTATACTCGTTCAAAATCAATCCAAGCATGGCTCTTAGCTCCTCATTCCCAAATTTTTACCACTCCTTACCCAAACCTAAGCCCCGTTACAACCCGGAAAAGTCCTTTTGATTGTCACTTGTGCATTGCATACCAATAGTGGAGAGCGAGGTTCTTACCAAGCTTATGGCAGTTTGTTTCTATTGGTCTAAGTATGAGCAAAACCCACATACATATTCAAATTTGAGTGATTGAGTGATTTTATTCTTTCCTATGTGAGGTTTTCTCTTTTTGACTAACTTATGTCCATAACCAACCGCGCATATTTGCATTATTCTTAAGACTGTTGGCGGATTTATGCTTCTGAAGTACTTTTTCTCTCCTTTTTGGTTTCGAAAATTTCTTCCTTTCTCTTTTGAACTGAGTTTTGATCTTGTCCCGACTGATCTTTGTGTTTGCTTATTGAATTGATGTGTTAGAATGGTTAGCCTGAGGGGGTGTTAAGATTTTGTTTTTGTAACCCTATCGAAAACTCTTTCCGCTTCTTTTTCTTCTTAGGTTCTGTTTTTCCTGTTTGAGCCCTAATCCTCCTGTTTCGATTTTGACTTGCTTGGGGACAAGCAAGAGCTAAGCATGGGGGGATTTGATAAGTCATTTCTATATAGAGTTTTTAGGGCTCAAAACATGTCAATTTCATGCTTTTTGTATCTGAAACCCCGTATCTTTATGTCAATTTCTGTGATTTATACACTTGTTCGCGAGTTTGGTGTGTTTTGCAGGAATTAGTGGAATTATATCCAAAAAGAGCATGAAAAGTTGAAGGAAAGGTGGGAAAAATCAAAGAAAATAAAAAAAGAGTTGAAGAAGAAGAAAGGAAAGAAGAGAGAACGGCCCAGATTGCCACGGCCCAAGTCCAGTTGAAAAGAATAAGGTGTCTGTGTACCGCAAGTGTACGGGTCTATGTAGTAATAAAATATCGTTTTCTCTCAGGGATTTGCGTTCAACCACGCATTGAACTAGTTCGCTACAAAGAATGCTAGGTCTGACCTAGCATTCTTTGTAGCGAACTAGTTCAATGCGTGGTTGAACGCAAATCCCTGAGAAAAAATGATATTTTATTACTACACAGACCCGTACACTTGCGGTACATAGACACCTTATTCTTTTAGGTCTGTCAATATGGTAAGAGACTGCCCTCTTCCAGCACCAGAAGGATCCAACTATGGAAGGACCAACAATCAAGGAGCCCCACCCTCAACATACCAAGGACGAGGAGTCTACAACAAAAACCCAAGGCAACAACAACTGAATGGGGATGCCCCCAATGGCAACCAGGCTAATCGTGACATGCCACCTAATTAACACCCACCTCGTCAACAATACTAGGCACCGTGCAACCAGGGAGGTCGAGTGTATGTGATGCGGGGGAAGGAGGCAGAAAATTTGGACGACGAAACTCTTTTGAAGAAGGTAATGATGTAAAATCCCGAGTTTTTGGTTAAGGTAACCGTGAGTTCCGTCTGAAGAATCGCTAAGTAAGAGTTTAAGTTTCGAGGACGAAACTTCTTTTAAGGGAGTAATGATGTAAAACCCTAAAAAATTCAATTTCGTTTACCGTTAAATTTCCTAACGAGCATTTTATCCTTTTATTTGTTTCTCTGTTTTTCACACAGAGCTTTTAGGACCGCGAGTGAGTTCGTTGGAATTTTGAGAGTCTTAAAAATATTATCAGTTAGGAATTTTTGGGTTTCGGGTAGAAATTATTTTTATCAGTTGTGGAAAATTTTATCTGACTCTATGTTATTACCAGAAAATAATCCTTGAGGATGTAAATTATTTTTTTTAGAGTTTCCTTTTAATTTTGGTGTTGATGATGTCATAAAGATGACATCACTTTTCCCATTTTCATATGATTTTTTTGCCAATACCCTTATCCAAGCATTAGTTAACGGTATTTCAGTACCCACTACCTTGGTATACCAATTGCTTGCCCAGTCATTACATGACACGCGTCTCTCTCTCTCTCTCTCTCTCTCTCTCTCTCTCTCTCTCTCCTATTCTTCTTCCTGGGTACAGTACTAATATAAGTATTGTTGCTGCTCGAAAATGCACAGCACCTCCATCCATTCTCCCTCCTTCTTCCTCCTACACCCCTCTTCCTCCATTCTTTTTTCTTTCTCGTATTCTTCTTCCTCCTTCTCTCTTTCCATCTTCATTTCTCTCTCTTCCTCCCTCATTATTCTTCTTCTTCTTCTCCTGGCTGCTTGCAACCCCGAGCCACACCGTTCCCACGTGTTGGGAATGTCCCGACAATGTTCGATATACACGGAGATTATACCAAAGTAATATAGTAATTATATGTCTTGCTAGAGACCTCTATAATTAGTAATTAAATATGTTTAATTACAACTATATTATTTGGTCCTACTGGGTCACACAAGTTAGTGTCCTGGAACAATGTATGTAACCTAAATGATATTGTATCAGGTTTAGAAAAGTTGGAAACTGATTTATGTGAAAAATCAGCCCAACACGGACTGAATTGGGGTCAACACGGTCCGTGTTGACCCAACACGGTCCGTGTTGAGCCCCGAAATCGCGTCGTTGCTCTTTTCGGCCCTTTAGGGTTTTGAACCCTATCCCTAGGTTTTCTAAACACTATATAAAGGGGTCTCTGGGAGAGATTATTCCACACCAACTGCCTTCGACTCTTAGAGAGATACCAGGGTGATTTCCTGAGTTCCTCTCTCTTTTAGTTTGCAGTTCTAGTTTCAGGAAACACTATTGGTTTCCTGAAACAATCTCACATACATCTTAGATTGAGATTCGTCTCGATCGGGTCGATCTAGCAGTCGGGTTCCCGGAGTGCTGCGTGGACTTTTCAGTGGAGGGTTTCAGCGTTGGAATCTGGAAGGTCAACCTCTTCTTCAGCAGGAATTAGCGATCAGGTATAATTACTGAAGCCTCTGCAATTGTGTTGATTAATTGTTTATAACTGTTATAATATTCCGCCAATTAATCTGTATCTGTTTAGGAAATAGACAACCTAAAACCTAACACCACGCACCATCACCAACCACCACCAACGCCCAGCTCCGACCACCACCCTCACGGCACCACGACCCCGCGCCACCTCTGACCTCTCTCTGGCCACCGCTCCTCGGAACTGCCACCACCTCCTCAAGTTTACTAGTAACGTAGTTTTTGTGTGCCTCCCGAATTGTCGTCGACCGGCCACCGCTTCGACCACCAACGTTCCTAAGCTACCACCAGGACCCCGACGGCGCCCCAACCACCGGCGGCGACCGACCCAGCTCCGACGAAGACGAAATCGACCCCGATAACCTTACGCCGAGGGTCGCTGTCTGTTGCTTACGACGACCACCGCCAGACTCCTTCTTGCCGCCGACCGACTACCGGACCCTGACCACTCAGCCGCCAACCGCCACTTGTGCGCCATTGCTTGGACTCTTGTTTGTATACCCTAAACTCTCATTTTCTCTCTCTATATTTGATTAATATGGGTTTACTGTTTTGGGTTATTCTAAGCAAATTATTAGGCTACTAAATGTTATAAAATGGTTGGTATTCTGGAAGATTATGATGGTGTCTTAGAACTTGATATTAGGGTTGGATTAATGTATGTTTATGTGTTGGTACTATGATTTCAATGATACATGTTTAGTCCTAGGTTGTTAGTAATGTTCATATGTAATATCCATGTTTGTAATAAGTTTATTCATGTTAGTTAATAATAGTAAGTTACTCCTATTCTTTGTATGAACAAGGGTTTGTGTTATAAAAGTATTCCATGTTCATAAGTTTATATTATTATCAAAGTATTCACAATATTACTAAGTTCTAATACTATTTTGAAGATCAGTTATGTGATGGGGACAGGCAATAGAAGTGAGGACGTTGGAGTTGGACGTTTTTAGAATAAAGTTTAGTTTACGTTTAGACTTGAAGTTTAGTAAATGTTGAGTTTTTTTTCTAGAAATCGAAGTTCTTTTCGTTGTTAAATTTAAGTAAACAATTATCGTTTGTTGTTAGTTTTCCTTTCTTGCCTTGTATCTCTTCGAAGGTACGGCAGTAACGCCCAAGTAAAGAAAATGAGTAAAAAGAAAAAAAAAAGAGTCTTCCACTGTTAGCGTTAGTCTGACCTTGGCGTTTTTCATTATTGAAATTCCGCGGCGTTACAAAATGGTATTAGAGCTCTCGGTTACGACCTGGTAGCTCCTAAGGTCTATTAAGTTTTTAGTTAGAGCTTAGAATGCTACGTTCGGAGTGTGAGTGTAGGATGGGGACTGGGATATATTTTTGCTCCATAATTGTTTATGAGTTTGTGTGCTTATTTAATCTGTTGTTATCAAGTAACCTTGTGAAACGTATTGTTATGCTCGAATTACTAGGGAAGAAGCTTATTAGTAAGAGCTGGGTAAGGCATTCTTTTTACTCCAGGATGACTCAAGACGACGGGACCAGATCTAATGGGGCTCAAGGTAGGCCTATCCCAACTAGTGATGAACAGAGACAACGGTTTGTAGAACTCCAAGAGACAGCAACTGCACGAGCGGCACAGGCTTCTCAATCCACAACAAATGGAGAGGACACCCCGTCGATAGTCCCCGAGATGGCACAACTTATGATGATGGAGATGATGACTCGGCAGACCGAGCACCTTCAACGAATGTCGAAGCAAATAGGCGACACAAGGACGGACAACAATACCTCTTTATTCAAGGAATTCAACAGCCTCAACCCTCCCACCTATTCAGGGGAAGCCAACCCCAAGGTATTTGAAAAGTAGATACGCAACATCCAAAAGAAATTCAACGCTCTTCCATGCCCTTAGGAGCGGAAAGTTGGATTTGCGACCTACCACCTGACTGGAGAGGCTGACCTATGGTGGTTGAGTGTGATGGAACAATAGAATGAACCTAGGTTCAACTGGAACCGGTTCAAGGAGATGCTGAAGAATCGTTTTTATCCTATGTCGCTCCAAAAGGCTAAGGAGAAAGAGTTCCTGGAATTGGAACAAGGAAAGAACAGTGTGTTGGAATACGCTACCAAGCTCTCAGAATTGTCCCGTTTCGCTTCGGCATATGTGGCTGATGAAGTGTTGAAGATGAATCGTTTCGAGAGTGGTATGAGTTTTGACATTCAAGATCGTATGTCAGCACGCACGTTCACATTGTACAAGGAGATGTTGGATGTGGCCATCAATATTGAGAGAGTGGTTATAGCCCGGGAGGCAAATATGAACAAGCAAGGCAACAAGAGAAAGGAACCTTCCCGCTCTGATCATACTCCAATCTACCCCGACAAAAGAAGCCACCACAACAACTGGTAGGGTAACCAAGCACCACCACCTGGGTTGTTTTGTAGAGCTTGTGGCAGGCCCGGTCATATCACCAGGGAGTGCAGAACTAACCTGAGGGCAAGCTCCTACCGGTGTGGCAGCCCACATCATATGGTAAGAGACTGTCCTCTTTCAGCACTAGAAGGATCCAACTATGGAAGGACCAACAATCAAGGAGCCCCACCCTCAACATACCAGGGACAAGGAGACTACACCAAGAACCCAAGGCAACAACACCTGAACGGGGATGGCACCAATGGCAACCAGGCTAATCGTGACAGGCCACCTTATCAACACGCACCTCGTCAGCAATACCAGGCACCGCGCTACCAGGGAGGCCGAGTGTATGAAATGCGGGGGAAGGAGGCACAAAATTTGGACGACGATGTCACTGGTACTCATATCTCCTTCCCTCGTAAGTTACAGTATGATTAAGTTTTGGCTCCTATGCTGGTGGCATGTTAAGTTTTGAGGACGAAACTCTTTTGAAGAAGATAATGATGTAAAATCCCGAGTTTTTGGTTAAGGTAACCGTGAGTTCCGTCTGAAGAATCGCTAAGTAAGAGTTTAAGTTTCGAGGACGAAACTTCTTTTAAGGGGGTAATGATGTAAAACCCTGAAAAATTCAATTTCGTTTACCGTTAAATTTCCTAACGAGTGTTTTATCCTTTTATTTGTTTATCTGTTTTTCACACAGAGCTTTTAGGACCGCGAGTGAGTTCGTTGGAATTTTTAGAGTTTTAAAAATATCAGTTAGGAAATTTTTGAGTTTCGGGTAGAAATTATTTTTATCAGTTGTGGAAAATTTTATCTGATTCTTATGATATTATCTGATAATAATCCTTGAGGATGTATATTGTTTTCTTTTAGAGTTTCCTTTTATTTTTGGTGTTGATGATTTCATAAAGATGGCATCACTTTTCCCATTTTCATCTGATTTTCTTTGCCAAAACCCTTGTCCAAGCATTAGTTAACAGTATTTCAGTACCCACTACCTTGGTATACCAATTGCTTGCCCAGTCATTACATGACACGCGTCTCTCTCTCTCTCTCTCTCTCTCTCTCTCTCTCTCTCTCTCTCTCTCTCTCTCCCCCCTATCTCTCTCTCCCCTATTCTTCTTCCTATGTATAATACTAATATAAGTATTGCTGCTGCTCGAAAACACACAGCACCTCCATCCATTCTCCCTCCTTCTTCTTCCTCCTACACCTCTCTTCCTCCATTCTTTCTTCTTCTCTTCTAGTTTCTCTTCTTCTTCTTCTTCTTCTTCTTCTTCCTCCATCTCTCTTTCCTTCTTCCTTTCTCTCTCCTCCTCCCTCATTATTCTTCTTCTTCTTCTCCTGGCTACTTGCAACCCCGAGCCACACCATTCCCACGCACCATCACCAACCGCCACCAACGCCCATCTTCGACCACCGCCCTCACGGAACCACGACCCCGTGCCACCTCCGACCTCCCTCCGACCACCGCTCCTCGGAACCGCCACCACCTCCTCAAGTTTACCCGTGCCCTAGTTTTTGTGTGCCTCCCAAATCACCGTCGACCGGCCACCGCTTCGACCACCAACGTTCCTAAGCTGCCACCAGGACCCCGACGACGCCCCAACCACCGGCGGCGACCGACCCAGCTCCGACGAAGACGAAGTCGACCCCGATAACCTTCTCGCCGAGGTCGCCGCTGCCGTCTGCGTTGCCGACGCCCCACCGCCGGACTCCTTGTTCTTGCTGACCGACACTGGACCACGACCACTCACCTCACCGCCACCTATGCGCCATTGCTTGGACTCTTGTTTGTATACCCTAAACTCTCATTTTCTCTCTATATATTTGATTAATATGGGTTTACTGTTTTGGGTTAGTCTAAGCAAATTATTATAGGTTACTAAATGTTGTAAAATGGTTGGTATTCTAGAAGATTATGTTGGTGTCTTTGAACTTGATATTATGGTTGGATTAATGTATGTTTATGTGTTGGTATTATGGTTTCAATGATACATGTTTAGTCCTAGTTTGTTAGTAATGTTCATATGTAATATCCATGTTAGTAATTAGTTTATTCATGTTAGTTAATAATAGTAAGTTACTCCTATTCTTTGTATGAACTAGGGTTTGTGTTATAAAAGTATTCCATGTTCATAAGTTTATATTATTATCAAAGTATTCACAATATTACTAAGTTATAATACTATTTTGAAGTTCTTTTATTAGTAGGTATCTCCAAATACTTTAAAATTATTAAGTTCATAATTTTATTACTTAGTTTTGTAATTTTATTATTTAGTTTCGTAAATTGTTATTTAGTTTTCGAGGTTCGTATTATATTATTATTAAGTTTCGTAATTCTATTATCATGTTTTCATATTATTATTATTATCAAGTTTTCAAGTTATTATTAAGTGTTCATATTATTTTCATATTATTATTAAAAATTCATAAGTTATTATTACGTTTCGTGATTTTATTTAGTTTCGTATTATTTTTAAGCTATTATATTATTATTAAGTTTCCATGTTATTATTAGGGTTCCATATTATTTCAAAATTTCATATTAATAGTATTATACAGTTTCATGCTATTAGTTTCATGTTATTATTATATAGTTCATGTTATTAGTTTTATGCTATTATTATAATAAAGTTTCGTGTTATTATAAGGTTTCATGTATTATATTCCTTGTTGTTATAAACTTCTCATGTTATGTGGTAATATGAGTAGTATGTTCAAAACCCTACGTTAATAGTATTATTAAAGTATTAATATCGAGTATGATTTTAAATGTGTCGTTTCGATTTTTTTAATTTACCTTTAGAAAATGTTTGCTGTGATGTTCATGTTTTCTTAATAGTTACGCTCGATACATGGTTAACTAACTTATAAGAAAAGGTTAAGGTAAGGGTGTGGTAGGATTAGTGCGTAACTAACTTTCGTAGAAGTCGGGTTTTAATTTTAAAAGTTTATATTCGAATTCTATTTCCGAGCGAGACGATGCGATAGTTAGCTCCCGTGTGTAAGTCTTGCAGTAAAGAGATGTTATTCAGGTAGTGTCTATGTCCTAATCCCCTTAGGGATGCTCTTTTGTCAGTTTTGTGATTTTTCATATGTTTTATGAAGCTTACATCCACGGGATTTTTTGTAAAGTTAGACTGTCTGATTTGGATGTCTATGAATTGTTTTTCTGAGTTGAGTAAAACGTGGCAGTCTTTCAATCTCTGAGTTTTATTCTGTCGGTTTTGGAAACTGGGTTGGGTTTTGTTTGAAGTCTGACGTCTGACGTCTGATAATTCATAAGATACTAATAATCAAAGTGAAACCATAAGCGGGTTGCAGGTAACGACCCATAGACTAGGATCTGTTCCTGCAAGAGAGTTATCAAGAGATCAGGGAGTCCCGATATTATTTCTGAGATTGTGCACACATCTGATTCTGTTTTGGGACTGGCCATCCATTCTGATTCTGAGGATCTGAGATCTTGTTCTGATTCTGAGTTCTGATATTCTGAGGATAGGCGAATCCCGCCCGCATAATAAAATTCTGATTTTTTTCGAAGGAAAGGATTACTTTGTTTCTGATTTCTGATTTCTGTGTCTGATTCTGAGTTTGAAAATGTCAGTTGACTTTTTTTTTGGAACGTTGTGTTTTCTGAGTTGAAAGCTTGTATTGTTGGTTTCTGAACTCTGGTTATTTCTGGGTTGGGATTCAAATGAGTTGTGAAAAGGTTTGACTTGTTCCCCTCCCCTAAATAAATTGAAATGAACTTTGAACTGTTTTTACAGTTAGGGGTAGACATTATTGAGGTTTCCCCCCTCATGTTGTGAATGTTTTGTTTTCAAGTGAAGATCAATTATGTGATGGGGACGGGGAATAGAAGTGAGGACGTTGGAGTTGAACGTTTTGAGAATAAAGTTTGGTTTACGTTTAGACTTGAAGTTTAGTAAATGTTGAGTTTTTGTTCTAGAAATCAAAGTTCTTTTCGTTGTTAAATTTAAGTAAACAATTATTGCTTGTGGTTAGTTTTCCTTTCTTGCCTTGTATCTCTTCGGAGGTACGGCAATAACGTCCAAGTAAATAAAATGGGTAAAAAGAAAAAAAAAATGAGTCTTCCGATGTTAGCGTTAGTCTGACCTTGACGTTTTTCATTATTGAAATTCCGGGGCGTTACATTAATAAATTAGGTTTGACTCCATTAATTGTTAAATGTTCGTTTGTGATTATTTTTGCTAACACTTGAGTTAGTAGGATCGTTGAGGGACTAACAAGGGTATATCGATAATATCATGGGTTATTATTATCATTAGTATTAGTCTTTTTTTTTTTTTTTACAACAGTAAGAAAAGAGGACTAAGACACCCTTCTCTCAAGGGACATACCAATCCTATCCTCGTACAAAATGCTATCTACAGTTCTATTTTCATTCTGCTTCCAACTAGTTACATCAGCAATATAAAGACCTTGCTTGGCCGTCCAGTCAGCTACGTGGTTCGCTTCTCTGAAAACATGTTTGATGCTAACTGAGGAAAGTCTGCTAAGGAGATTACGGATATCTTCGATAATCTTTTTGATAGCCCAAGGAATCTCACAACGGCCATTTACAGCATCGATTACTACTTTGTTATCGCCTTCAATAAGAATGTTGTTGAGGCCCAAAGAGACAGCTTCGACTAGGCTGTTACGAAGAGCGATGGCCTCCGCCACAATGAGTGACACATTGCCCATATTGAAGGAATTACAGGCGATCACTAATCCCGTCCAGTCCCAAATGATGAATCCACCAGCTACATTGAATGAGGATTTTGCACCGTCGAAGTTGATTTTGATGGAGTCGATCGGAGGGGGGGACCAGGAAATCCAACTATAGGAGGAGTTGCGATTTAGCCCCGTTCGAGGTCGCACAAAATAACTCGAGACATCATTAAGATTTTTTCTATGGACCCGCTCGATCCAATTACTTTTAGCTTTTACGAATGTGGACTCGGGGCGCCACAATTGATGTTTAAAGGTTAACTCACTTCTAGCCTTCCAAAGACTCCAAAGGAGCGTGACCAACCTTGGCATGTTTTTAATTCCAACTTGAGTTTTGTACTGCAAAATAAAACTTAATAGGGAAGTGTCACCCAAATTAGGGCATTTAAAGATCCATCCGGAGTTTAAGGCAATTGTCCAAGTCTTAAGACTGTTCGGACAGTCACGAAAAATGTGATTTTGATCTTCGGGGGTAGTCTTACATGCAGGGCATGTAGTATCAACAACTATACCCCGTTTTGCAAAAGCACATTTCGTAGGCAGGGCATTATGACAGACCAGCCCCATGAAAGTTTTAAGTTTGGGCTGGATGTCAAGGTTCCAGATCCAGGCAAAGTTCCATGTGGGGGTATCGGGAGCAACATCATGGGCCAGCTAGGAGGCAGATTTAACAGAAAATTTACCCGAACCAGTTAGCCCCCAACAACATTCATCTCTAGTAGGAGAGTGAGGAATTGGAATGGCTTTGATTAGGTTAAGAGAGTGGGCGTTGACAATTGTGCTCAAATTGTCAAAGTCCCAAGTTCGATTTGGCTTGATGAAGTCAGAGATCGTTAGATTTAGATTTACCGAATTAAGGTCGGCAATCTCATTAATGGAGAGAAGGTTTCAGTTAGAACACCAATTGTCCAACCAAAAATTAATACTCACCATTACCAACGATCCAACGGAGACTTTTTTTGAAAAGATCTCTATGCTTTAGGATGGTTTTCCAGGCCCAGGAGTCATTAATTTTGGCCTTTCTATTGAAGATGTTGGATGAGGTGGGATATTTGGCTCGCATAAGGTTGGCCCAAAGGCCAGAGCCATACAGATATTTCCAGATTAATTTGCAAATAAAGGCTGAGTTTGTAGCTTCAGCTTTATGGAGACCCAACCCTTCCAGTTTTTTAGGCCGACAAATTATAATAATAACAATAACACTGATAGTAAATACTAATAATAATAAGAGTAATACTAGCCTTAAATTAGTATTACTCTTATTATTATTAGTATTTACTATTAGTGTTATTGTTATTATTATAATTGTTATGTGAATAATTATGTGAGTATTATTTGTTATGTGATTATTATTATTATTATTTATTATTATTATTATTATTATTATTATTATTATTATTATTATTATTATTATTATTATTATTATTATTACTAGTCCTAAACTCGAGCGATGCACGGAGTGTAATAAAATAGTTGTTTTAAAGATGGGAAAATCATGAATAACTAATCCTCGATATAGAGTAAACAGTACAAAACATTAATGAAATTGTTTAATGGAAAACATCATAATAAATTATTCAAAAAAAACATGTATTAGTGTCTAATGAAATAGAAAATTTCCTTAAATGCTAACTAACGTTGACCGGCCATGAAGAATTTCATGATGCACCTAAACTCGCTATCTGCTCAATATTTTAAAATTCAAATATTTAGCTTTAGTATATTAATAGATATAGATTATTATTATTATTATTATTATTATTATTATTATTATTGTTATTATTATTATTACTACTATTACTGTTACTATTACTATTACTATTACTATTACTATTACTATTACTTTTACTATTACTATTACTATTACTATTACTATTACTATTACTATTACTATTACTATTACTATTATTATCATTATGCCAAAATAATTACTGATAGTTGCACCAAAATAATTTAATTCACCATTTATCTATTTTTTGATTGGTTGTAATCTCTACAATTAATCTATTTTCTCCATTCATTGAGATCCACAAACTATACTATTAATATTAATATTATATAGATTATTGTTGTTGTTGTTGTTGTTGTTGTTGTTATTATTATTATTATTATTATTATTATTATTATTATTATTATTATCATTATTAAGCCAAAACAATTACTGATAGTTGTACCAAAATAATTTATTTCAGCATTTATCTATTTTTTGATTGGTCGTATTTGCCGAAACAATTACTGATAGTTGCACCAAAATAATTTAATTCAACATTTATTTATTTTTTG
This sequence comes from Portulaca oleracea, assembly GCA_029582165.1. Lineage (NCBI taxonomy): Eukaryota > Viridiplantae > Streptophyta > Magnoliopsida > Caryophyllales > Portulacaceae > Portulaca > Portulaca oleracea. Next base: position 29,109,618 of record CM055880.1, read on the forward strand.
ATTGGTCGTAGTCCCTACAATTAATCTTCTTTCTCCATTCAGCGGGACCCACAAAATTTACTATTAATATTACATAGATTATTATTATTATTATTATTATTATTATTATTATTATTATTATTATTATTAGTATTAGTATTAGTATTAGTATTAGTATTAGTGGAAAACTCATACAATGCACGGGTGTATTAAAAAAGTTGATATTAATCAATAAAAAATCAACTATAATATAAATGTACATACAAATTATAAATAAAACTCGTGTATATAGATTATATAGTATGTATTTATTTGCAATGAGTCTAACGTCAACTCAAACAAATAACTTTGAAAACAATGATAAAGAAATAGATATAATCATAAAAGCATATATTTAATAATAAATATTTAATAATAAAAAAAGACAACTAATGTATAAGTATACATAAAAACAATCTATAATATAGTGAATCATAAATAATATCATCAAATAAAGAAATAATATAATAAATTTGATTTTTTATTTCCCAAGAACTAAGATGAAAATTTGATGAGAATTGGAGGCATGGCATGATCCTATCATAGACAACCCGTGCATAAGTTTTTAAATGGGATAACAACTTTCTTCCTCAACCATAACACACTAATAAGTACCTGAAACAAATAGTGAGTTGCAACTGCTCTTAATACTTCAACAAAATATCAAATTAAACATTCAACAATGTCATAAAAACCAACACAAATGGCACACATGTTTAACTAAAAGTCAGAATATGTCTATACAATACAATAATTTACCGAGATAGAATTATATCAGTCTGACCAAAACTATGAATATATAATGTGTCGTATATAGCTTTCTTCTTTACAACATCATCAATAATACAAAAAAAAAGACTATAATCTATAATTATGATTGCAAAATATTTAAAATTTAAAAATCCTTTGCATGTGTGCGCTTTGTGGAGTTTCAACCGATCATTTTGCATATCATTAATTTTTCACCAGTCAGTTTCCCGCTCAGCTTCATTCATTTTAATCGTCCATCACAACTCTATCATACTCGAATACATTAGTTATGTAGATGATAATAACAATTTACCTTACCCTATCCGAATCCATTACTTTTAGATATTAATAGATCATGATTGATTAAAGAAAAAATAGTTTAATTTCCCTGCAATTTGACGAATAATCAAAATCATTAGTGTTTAACTTGATTTGGATTTTGGATTACCTGCAACATACAAACAAAATAGTTAAAGAGTACTTCATGATATTTAATTATAAGAAACTAGCCAAAGAACAAATTACCATCAAAATTTGATCTAGCAATAGTGAAAACTGTAAATTTAAATTGGTTACTAATTATATAATGGTATTCGGTCTATAGGGATTTTCTAGAGTATGTGGTGTAGTGGGATTGAATTTGAGTAGTTATTTGCGAAATTAGTGCATTTGTTTTTTTTTTAATATTATTAACAGATAGTTGGAACATAGTGGATAATATGGTGGTTGAATTGTACTTGATAACTGCAATTTCATAGGGCGAGAAATATATTGAAATTAATTGATTTTTGTTTAATATGATTGTAGAGTTTTCGAAAATAACTCTGCTTTCAGTATCCAAAATTTAAAGATATTACTTTTATATATTAATAGGTAGATATAGATTTTGTGTTTTTGATACAGATGTATGAAAAGATAATTCTTAAGAGTTTGCTGATAATACGTTGTGGATTAATCATTCATAATTAAGGAAAACAAAAACTGAAAACAAAATATACGTATTTCTCAACCGATCAGAACTGAGGGGCAACATAACACATGCTAAAGCCAAAAAAGGACGGGTTGAATATCTTCACAAATCACAGATATTGTGGAGATTATACACTTTCAATCTTTTAAAATTATCGAGAATGTTGAATTGTAATCTTTTGATAGTTTCACCATGTTAATCCAATGTATGATGCAGATTTTTATGAAAAAAATTGTAACATGCAAATACATGCTAAAATATATTGATGTGGTATACATTGATAGTACCTTTCGAAAACTAACATGTTTGTATTTTCAGGTTTGCCGAGAATTCAATGGTTGTTTCAAAAGTTAATAGGTGACAGATTAGAAGAGAATGAAAGATGTCTCGATGTTTATAACCAAGAAAAAAAATGATATTAAGTCTTGTGATATATCATTACATGACTTCTTATCGGTAGAAATGGTAATCATTTATTCTATTAACCCTGAGATTCTAAGTACAGATCTTGATGTTATAATATGTATAGTTTTTATTTTTTGGAAACAATATGATCATAGGCTATCATATTTGTTGGATTCTCTTTTATTGTTGTTACAATAATTTGTTGTTGTTTCACAATAAATTCAAATTTTCATTATTAGTTTATTTTTAACCATTTTCTATGATATGCACTATATAATTTCATCATATATTTTTGTAGTTTAAGCACAAATTATTTACAATGATGATGTATTACATTATTTATCGTAATTTAACTCATGGAGTTAAAGCATGTCATGTATTGTATCTTTTATTAGTTGTAAATCAAAAGTTCATAATTACACTTGTATCACATAAAAAAATGTTATTATTGTATTAATAAATAATTGAATTATTGTATTAATGAAAATTATTTTGCAATTTCCAAATTTTCTAATTATTATAATTTTATTATAAAATATTTCAATTTAATACTTTTCCCCCCTTGACAGTAACTCCTGACTTCGTCCCTGATTAGGTTGAGAAGTAGAGTCCTAATTAGATTTGGGTGGGAGGTAGATTCCTAATTAGATTTGGGTGGGAGTTAGACTCCTAATCGGGTTGGGAAATAGATTTCTAATTAGATAAGGTAAAGTCTTAATCTGATTAAACTTCTTGTTCATTATTTTTTAAATCGATTGTTTTTAATATTATTTCATGGGCGGGAATTTTTTACTATTTTTAAATCGATTTTTTTTCTTTAATATGTTTGACCAATAACCCCTACTTGTAACGCCCTGGAAATTCAATTATCGAAAAGTCAAAGTCAAACTAACGTTAACAGACAAAATTTAGCGGAAGACTTAAACTCTTATTGGGCGTCACTGCCGTATCCTCGACGGAATACAAGGCAAGAAGGAAAAAACAACTACTGTCTGTCAACGGCAACCAACTAACAAACTCATACTTAGAAATAAACCTCAAACTAACTTCAAGTCTTTCAAAAAGAAGCATAACAAAAATTAACGACTTCTAGACATGTCGTCCTCACTTCTAATTCCCGTCCCCAGCATATTGATCATCACCTGAAAACAAAACATTTCAAAAATGAGGGGGAAATCTCAATAATGTCTACCCCTAACGTTAAAAACAGGTTAAGTTCATTTCAATTCATTTGAGGAAGGGGAACAAGTCAAACCTTTTAATAAACCGTTTAACCCATACAACTGTTTTCCTCAACCCAACCCATTCATTTTATTATGCGGGCGGGATATCAAATCCCATAAAGTAACATCGCCTACCAAAGGCATCAAACATTCGCCTACCAAAGGCATCAAAGGTAATCGCCTACCAAAGGCATAAATATAATAATCGCCTACCAAAGGCATCAATAATCGCCTACCAAAGGCATCAAAATTCGCCTACCAAAGGCATCAAAGTAACCCCCTACCAAAGGCATTAAAGTAACCGCCTACCAAATGCATTAAAGTAACCGCCTACCAAAGGCATCAAAGAACAAACCCGCTTAATGTTTCATTTGAATTATTAGTATCTTATGCAATCTCATCTCACAGCTCTCAAGTCAAACCCAACCCAGGTTTATCAAAATCAAAATAAAACCACTAATAAAAGACCATCTCAAATTCCTCAACTCATAAATCAAAGATCACAAAATTACAAATAGTTATCCAAAATAGATTGTCACATTTCCACAAAAGTCCCCTTTCGGGATGCAATTCTCAAAACATATTAGAAAACATTAAAACACATTTAAAGAGCATCCCAGTGGGGATTAGAGCATAGACATTACCTGGTTAGCTTCACTTCACAGCAAAAACGAACACACTTGAGCTCACTAACGACGCGAATTAGCTCGGACCTAAAATAGAATAATTATTCTAATCAAAACGCGCCCTTTGAAGTTAGTATTAACTACCTTCTAACTAACCCTTCCCTAGAAACCCTATAGGTTCCTATCAATCATGAATTTACACTTTAAATTACCTAACACATTCCAAGTAATCGCATAATAATACCAAGTAAACCTTTTCAATCAACAACACATTTATTGACAATTTCACATAACAAGACAGATTACAGCATCCACACAAAGAGGGTCGTAACTTGACTTCCCGACATCCTATGGGTCTGGTTTTGGACTTTTCGAAAACCTCGGGATGTTTACTAAAACGCTTAAGTTGAACTCGAGACCCAACACACGCTTTAAGGTGCTCAAAAACCGTCATCTTCCAAAACTATCCAGACCTGACCTAGGTCTGGTAATCGGGGTATAACTCGACTTATAAAATTCCAAACTCCGGTCCGTAAAATTCCTATGAAAGCTAACAACTAAGGGAAGCTCCAGTCCAAAGGGTTCGATCAAAAGACAACTACACTAACCGTGGTGACCCGATCTTTAGACCCCATCAAAACTGTCCCGTTACCGGTTTCCATTTAATTTGCAAATTCAGTTCTAACTTCCACCAATCCGATCTCGGGTTCCTAATTTGGGCTTAAAGCAGTAACTAAAGTTCAAAGTAATTAACCTAATCCAACTAAGGTCCAAACATCAAACCTGCTATCATCAAAACCAAGATGTAGAGCATGAAATCAACTTTAATATTTCTACTAATCCTAAAAACATGCATGAAATATTAACACTATCCTAAACATGAATTTCTTAATCAATAAACAAGAAGGAACTTAAAGAACATGAGAATAAACTATAAAGAACATTTAAACATTTAAACAACTAATCAAGAACCCCAACAACCAATTTCTTTATACAAGATTAAATCAAGAATCGTAAATTAATAACCAAGAATCGAACTTTAGTAATTCAATCAACCTAACTTATTTAACAAAATTAAACATAAAATTAAACATGATTGAACCCTAAGAGAATTAAAGAACATCTGAATACTTAACTCCCGATTCAAGAATTAATCTAGGTAATCAAACTTTTTAATTCGTGCATACAATAATAGTATTATCTAAAACTCTAATATGATTCACATGAAAACAAAGTACACCAAACAATTGAACATTAATAATTTTACTACAACTATTACAACTCTAATACACCGAATTAAAACATAAAAGTTACATATAATGAATTAGACAAATTACATGTAAATAAAAACAATACAAGGACAAATTAGTTACAAATAACAACTTAATAAGTTACCATCTTGATTACCCAAACTTTCAAGATTTAAAACAAGAAATAATAATAATAATAATAATAATAATAATAATAATAATAATAATAAGAAGAAGAAGAAGAAGAAGAAGAAGAAGAAGAAGAAGAAGAAGAAGAAGAAGAAGAAGAAGAAGAAGAAGAAGAAGAAGAAGAAGAAGAAGAAGAAGCAACATGATTATGGATCACGTATACATATTTATAGCACACAGTAGCATGCGTATTACTATCAAACACATAACTAGGATTGAAGTTGAACTTCATACCCAAAACAAGAGAGGGAGGAAGCCCGGGCGGCTCACCGGTGGCGGCGGCGGCTCCAAGACGGCAACAAGCAGGTGGGGTGGCCAACGATGGTGCGTCGAACGTCCCAACAGCAGCAAGAAACGACGCACAGAAGCAACATCACACGTCTACTGCTTTGGCTCGGGCGGCCGGGCGGTGGCCTCTAGTGGTCTGTGCGCTGACTTCCGACATCGGAGCAGTAACAACAGCGGTCTCGGTGGTGGCGCGAGGCGGCAGCAGCTGCTGGTGGTGCGGCGGAGCAAGAAACCGAACGGGTGAAGCGCAAGCGGTGTCGGGGAAAAGAAAGAGAGAGAATAGGAAGGAGGGGAGGCTGGCGCTGGTGCTGGGGGTTCTCCGGTGACGTCGAGTAGAGTCCAACGACGTCTTGGGTGTCGGCACGGTCGAGAGAGGGAACCGAGATCAAAGAGGGGCGAGGAAACAAAGGGAGTACGTTATGTGTTTGGCCCCCCTCTTAGGTTTAGCAAGATCACTTAACTACTAATCTCACCCTAATATAATATTAATTACTTCTAATCTAACTCTCGTCCACCTCTAAAATATATTAACTGAATGAAATCCTAATCCTAACCAACTCTACTAACAATAAGATTACTAGTACTACTAACTAATAACAACACTATTATTAATAATATTAATACCACCCATAATAATAATAACAAAAAATAAGAAAGCTTATTCACATAATAGTAATAGTAATCACATAATATAATAATAATCTAATAATAGTAATAATAATAATCACATAATAATAATTATAATAATCACATAACAGTAATGATAACGATAATAATAATATTAATAATAATAACAACAACACATGAATATAATATATATATAATTTTATACGTTATAATTGGTCAATTCCCCTACAGTCACTCCCATGGCTCTATTTTGCAGGTCCCACTATGATTTATATTATAATATATATAGATATGGAACAGTTGGAAACGTTATCAAAGTCTAAAGTCGTATGAGATTTGTAATAGTTTTTTTTTAAATCTAAAATTAAATTAAATTTAAAATAGTTATGGAACAGCTGTAATTGGTGTCAGAGTCCCAAGCAGCTTAGGTTTATAATAAAATCCGGTTGAAAATAAAATCAAAAATTATTAAAAATTGGGTCCTTTTTTTCTTAAATGTGATTGGTTGAGATTTCTAGAAACGCTCTCGTTGCAGTATTTGATGGGTCCCACATAGATTGTCATTATAAGTATATATTATTATTATTATTATTATTATTATGCCAAAATAGTTACTGATAGTTGCACCAAAATAATTTAATTCAGCATTTATCTATTTTTTGATTGGTCGTAGATCGTAATCCCTACAATTAATCTTCTTTCTCCATTAAGCGAGACCAACAAACTTTACTATTAATGTTTTTTTAACGCAACTTTACTATTAATGTTATATAGTTATTAATGTTTGAGACTTCGTAGGATTCTTTTAAGGATATTTTTTTTTAATTTCTTGAATTGTAAATAAATTCTGGAAAGAAAAAATACAATTTAAATTAAAATTGAACACTACTCTTTGAGACTTAGTAGGACTCATTTTGAATGTAACTGTTGTCAAGTAGACATGGATTAAGGATATATTTTTTAATTTCTTTAATTGTAAATAAAATCTGGAAAAAAATAGAAAATAAATTACAATTTAATGCACTATGATTGGTCTAAACTCCTTGAAAAGCTCTCGTGACTTTATTTCATATTGTCCATAATGATTTCTATCATAATATATAGCTTATTATTATTATTATTATTATTATTATTATTATTATTATTATTATGCCAAAATAATTAATGATAGTTATACCAAAATAATTTAATTTAGCATTTATCTATTTTTTGATTGGTCGTAATCCCTAAAATTAATCTTCTTTCTCCATTTAGCGGGACCCACAAACTTTAATATTAATATTATATAGATAGTATTGTTTGAGACTTCGTCGGATTCATTTAAAGATATATTTTATAATTTCTTGAATCATAAATAAAATCTGGAAAGAAACAGAAAATAAAATATAATTTAAATTTAAATTGAACACTACTATTTGAGAGTTGAGACTTAGTAGGACTCGTTTTGAATGTAACTATTGCCAAGCAGATGTGGATTAAGAATATATATTTTAATTTCTTTAATTGTAAATAAAATCTGGAAAGAAATATAAAATAATTACAATTTAATGCGTTGTGATTGGTCTAGATTCCTTGAAACGCTCTCGTGGCCGGCTTTATTCGTGGGGCCCACTATTATTATTATTATTATTATTATTATTATTATTATTATTATTATTATTATTATTATTAGTCCTAAACCCGTGCGATGCACGAAGTGTAACAAAATAGTTGTTTTAAAGGGGGAAATCATGAATAACTAATCGTCGATACATAGTAAACGGTATGAAACATTGATGAAAATATTAAACGGAAAACATCATAATAAATTGTTTAAACAAAAGATGTATTATTATTATTATTATTATTATTATTATTATTATTATTATTATTATTATTATTATTATTATTATTATTATTACTAGGCTTCAACCCGTGCGATGCTATGGAGTGAACTCAATTAGTTAATGTTGAAATTTTATAAAAATCATGAATGTGAAACTTACTGATAAATATTGAGGAAAACGTTTATGAATGTTAAACTTGCTGATGGGGAAGGTAAATGATCATGTCTATATGATTCTGAAGTGCGATAAGATTGATATTGCTTGCTCCTAACTGTAGATGAAGAGAGGTTTAATTTTGGGATATCTAGTATGTTGTTTGTGAAAGTAGATGCATAATAATAAGTTAATATCTGGGAAATAGATATAATCTCTAACAGATGTGGTATATTTATATAGATATCTACAAAAACTCATAAATCTCATTGACCTAACGCAAGGGTCATGTTAATAATCTAATTGGTAATGGTTTTGAAGTGTTTCGGATATTAAGGTCATTAGTTATGGATGGTTTTGTTTTAGTGGTGTAATTAAATTAAAATTTAATACTACTATTTGAGATTTCGTAGGACTCGTTTAAGGATATTTTTTTAATTTCTTGAATTGTATATAAAATTTGGAAAGAAATAGAAAATAAAATACAATTAAAATTAAAATTGAACACTAATGTTTAAGACTTAGTAGGACTTGTTTTGAATGTAACTGTTGTCAAGCAGACGTGGATTTAGGATATATTTTTTAATTTCTTTAATTGTAAATAAATTTGGAAAGAAATAGAAAATAAAATACAATTTAAATTAAAATTGAGCACTACTGTTTGAGACTTAGTAGTACTCGTTTTGAATGTAACTCCTGACAAGCAGACGTGGACTAAAAATATATTTTTAATTTTTTTAATTATAAATAAAATATGGAAAGAAATTGAAAATAAAATACAATTTACTACGCTGTGATGGGTCTAGACTCCGAGAAACGCTCCCGTGGCTTTATTTCATGGGGCCCACAATGATTTCTATTATAATATATAGATTATTATTATTAGGAGATTATTGTTATTGTATGATTATTATTATTAATAATACGTGATTATTACTATTATTATTGTTATTTCTTATTATTAATTAGTAGTATTAGTAGTGGTAGAATCCACCTTAGATAGAGTTTGTTAGGAGGTGGATTCTCATACGGTTAGAAGAGTTTGTTAGAGTTAAATAGGTTTAAGATTAGGTTAGTGGGGAGATTAGAAGTTAATAAGCTACCCTAATACCTCCAAACACAAAAAAGCTACGCACTCCCCTTCTTTTTTTCTCTTTCTCTCTCCCGTTCCTCTTCCTTTCTCTCTACCGTGAGTTCTCCAGCAGCCGGGAACGTCGCCGGAGCTCTGCCCAAGACCACCATCCACCGACTATTGCCGCCTCCACTTCCCGCATACCGTCGCGACCGCCTTAGTGCCGGACGCGCTATGAACGCCAGACCGACGGAGGCGGCGCTCATCGCCGTTCTGCTGTATATCTGCTGCGATTTGTCGTCGGACCGCTCCTGGCTGCTGCCCACGTCTCAGCCGTGACCAACGTCGACGCCGTCTACCCCTGACGTCGCCCTTTGACTCGCTGGAAACTGCCCTAGCGCCGAGCTAGTTCGCGTTGTTAGTGAGCTCAAGTGTTCGTTATTTGAAGTGAAGTGAAGCTAATCAGGTAATGTCTATGCCCTAATCCCCACTGGGATGCACTTCAACTGTTTTATTGTTTTCTAACATGTTTTGGATTTTGCATCCCGAAATGGATTTTATGTGGAAAATGTGACCATCTGTTTTGGATAATTATTTGTGATTGTTGATTTATGAGTTGAGAAATTGTGATGGTCTTTTATAAGTAGTTTTGATATTAGTTTTGATATTCTGGGTTGGGTTGACTTGAGAGCTGTGAGTTGAGTTTTACATAAGATACTAATAATTCAAAGTGAAACATTAAGTATCCTGCATAACCGAGAGATCAGGATTTGGTATCCTGCATGGTTATAGACCAGGAGATCAGGGCGTCTTCCCTGATATAGGATAGATGATGTTTTGATGTCTGCGGTAGGTGAATGTTTTGATGTCTGCGGTAGGTGAATGTTTTGTGCCTATGGTAGGCGATGTTACTTTAAAGGATGTGGTATCCCGCCCGCATAATAAAATGAAGTGGTTGGGTTAAGGATAGCAGTTATGCTTCTGGGAAGGTTTAAAGGTTTGTGAATGGTTTGACGTGTCTCCTCTCCCTTAAAATGAGTTGAAATGAATTTTAATTTGTTTTTAACTGTTAGGGGTAGGCATTATTGAGTTTTCCCCCTCATTTTTGTAATGTTTTGTATTCAGGTGAAAATCTATATGTTGGGGATGAGAATTAGAAGTGAGGATGGCGTGATTAGAAGTTGTTATTTATATTGTGTTTCTTTTCAGAAAGACTTGAAGATAGTAATTAATGTTTGATTTTTGAATTCTAAGTTTGAGTTGTTAGTTGGTTTACCGTTATCAAACAGTTGTAGTTTTTCCCTTCTTGTCTTGTATTCCTTCGGGGATACGGCAGAAGCCCAAATAAAGTTTGAGACTTCCACTGAGTTTTCCGTTAACGTTAGTTTGACTTTAACTTTTTTTTCATAATTGAATTTCCGGGGCGTTTCAATAATTGAGTTTATTGTACTGGGATTTCGTTCTCATATTTTTAAATATTTTATGTTTTCAGGTGATCGGTAGGCTTGTGGGGATTCTTTATGTCATGGGGCGCTCACCTAGAATTTGGCCTAAATAAAAATAAGTCTTAGGGATTCACCTTCTAGAGTTTTAACTTCTTCAGGAACTTGTCAACATTTGAGTAGCTAGACAATTATTTTATTTTGGAAATTTGTTAAAAATAATAATTGCTAGTTTTATATTGATCTTAAAATTGGCCCTGCATATTCTTATACTACGCGGCATAATAACTCAATTAATATTATTGGTATTTTATATTAATAATACATCTAGTTTAAATAATATATAAAAAGTCGGGTTGTTACAGATGATAGCAGAGCCGACCCGCGACCGTATGCTACACCATTGGACGGGAGATCCATGTGCAGTCACGTAGCAGGGCAAAGATTCTAAATTGTATTGAGGTACAACGACGACGGCACAACGACGACGTTGTGCGCTTAAGTTTGGCTTAAAGGGATTGAAATGACTACTTATATCACCAATGTGCAACTTCTTTTAAGGTAGTTCATCCGTTGGAAACTCCTCAGTTAAGCGTGCTTGGTTGGAAGTAGTCGTAGAAAGGGTGACCCCTTGAAAGTTTTCCCAAACAACGTGTGAGCGGGGACAAAACACGCTGGAAATAATTGTGGCGATCTGTGGGGCTAGTCCTCGATCATTGAAGCAATTATTGGAAATACTTGTGGTGATTTATGGGGACAGAACATCACAAATCTATACATTATAAATGGCAATGGGACCCCCTCAAATCTCTTTCTTCCCCCATCTCTTAAATCTCATTAATCAGACAATATCGATCATTGATTTTATTTAATATAAAATCTACACCATTCATTCAAAAAAAAAAAAATAACTACCCAATTATTATTTACAAAATTATTCTCCCATGTTATTTATTAGGAGGGAGTTATAATCCTATTTCAACCCAACAACTACTATGTTGTTATTTCCCACCCAATTACATTAATCAATAACGGTAGACAATATCAGCTAGCCATTGATTTTATTTATGCAGACTCTTTGTAAAACCCCGAAAAATCCAACGATGTTGACCGTGACGTCGTTAATAGAATAGGTCTGACTTCGTTATTTACTGTTGTTCGTAATGTGTTTATTTATGCTAACGCTTGAGCTCGTAGGACCGTTGAGGGACTAACAAGGGTAGGTTAGTAATTTATGCTGGTTAATATTATTATGTGAATAATTACGTGAATATTATTTGTTATGTGATTATATGATTATTAAAATTTAATATTATTATTACTATTATTAGAATTATTAGTTTTTTTTTTAGAAAAATCAGTTTTTATTTGTTAAATGGGTTGGATTAGGATTAGTTTTGGGCCTAAATTGGGTATTAATATATAAACCCTTTTCCCTCTCTCAAAACCCTAAACTATCAAACCTCAAACCCTAGCTCCAACCTCTCTCTCCTCCTGCTCTCGCCCCAGCCACAGTAGCACGCCGCAACCACTCGGGCACCACCACCGTCCATCCCTCTCCATCCCTCTCCATCTCTTTCTCTCTCTTCTCCTCGCTACCTCGCTCCGCCATCCACGACCTCACCGTCACCACTATACGCGACCACCGCCGCCGCCTGAGCACCATCGTCGCAACCGCTGCAACCACCGAGCCCCCTCCCTTTTCTTCTCTCTCTTTTTCCCTCTTTCTTCCTCTCGATCCCCCTGTCTCTCGCCCCTGCCCGACCACCAGCGCCACCACCGTCGCCACTGCCGCCGTCGCCGCCGCCTCATCCCCAGCGACCAAGACATCGCCGCGCATTGCTCGGAAAATCGACGTCAACCACCCCCCTCCGACGAGCCCACGGCCGACGCCTGCCACCTGCGACCCCGACGCACCCCCCTCCGACCACCGCCCGGCGACACCGACGCCAGAACCGCCCTCTGCCCTAACATACGTAAACCCTAAAACCCTAACCCTAACTATCTGATTTTTTTTATCCTTCTTGTTTTTCTTTTCTTTTTCCTTTTTCTTTTCTTGTTTTTATTATTATTAATCTGAGTTTATTTTGTAATTATTATTGTTATTAATATTCTGTTTTTATAATTATTGTATTGTTAGTGTTGTAATTAGGGAAATTATTTGTAATCTTTTTCTTGTTGTAATTATGTGTAAATTTTTCCTAATTGTATGTGTAATTTGTTTACTTGATATATGTAATTTTATGTTATTATTTGTAATTAGAATTAGGTTGTAATAGTTAATTATTAGGGTTGAAAGTGATTTTTTAATATTCGTTATATTCTTTACATGAATCGTTAAACCACGATATTATTGTATGTACGAACTTGGAAATTTATTACTTAGGTTATTTTCTTGAATGTTTAGTTGGTTAATCGTTAAGTCTTTTATTGTTTCCTAGGAATTAATCTTGTTAAAGTTTGTTAAATAAATTAGGTTGATTCTTGTTATTAAAACCCTAGGTTCTTGATTAGTAGTTTAAGGTTACTAAGTTCTTTATGATTCTTGTACATGAAAACCTAAGTCTTCTTGATTCTTGTAAATTAGTTAGGTTTCTTGTTCATTAAGTTAAATATCATGTTCTTTTATTTCTTAGGGTTCTTTCTTGTTTAATTCATGTTTAATTTTGCCTAAATAAGTTAGGTTGAGTTTATGTTTATTAGTTCTTGGTTCTTGAGTTAATCTTGTTTAAAAGAAATTAGTTTGTTTAGGATTCTTGATTAGAAGTTTAAATGTTTATATGTTCTTTATAGGTTATTCACATGTTCTTAAGGTTCTTGTTTATTGGTTAAGAAATTCATGTTTAGGATAGCGTTAATATTTCATGCATGATTAGTACAAGGTTAGTTTAGAATTTATGTACATAAGGTATGCCATGTTAGTGTATGATATTTTATGCATGTTTTAGGATTAGAGTAAATTATTAAAGTTGATTTCATGTGTTGTAATTTGATTCTTATGATGGGAAGGTTGATTGTTGGACCTAAGCTAAGTTGGACTTTATATCTTAGACCCTAGTTACCGTTTTGAGCCCAAATTAGGACCCCGGGATCGAATGGTGGAAGTTAGAACCGAAAGTATTAATTAATTGATAACCGTTAACGGGACAGTTTTGTTAGTGTCTAAAGATCGGGTTGCCACGGTTAGTGTAGTCATCTTTTGACCAAACCCTTTGAACTGGAGGTTCCCTTAGATGTTAGGAACCATAGGAATTTTACGGATCGAACGTTTGATTTGTATAGCCCGAGTTATAACCGTTTTACCGGAACCTGTCAGATCTGGACCAATGGGAAAGACGGGTGTTTTTGAGGTTCTTCGGGACTGAGTTGGGCTTAACCATCAACATAGAAGTTTTAGTAGACATCCTGAGGTTTCCGAAAAGTCTAGAACCAGACCCATAGGATGTCGGGAAGTCGAGTTGTGACTCGTTTTATGTGAACGTTATAATCTGTCCTCTGCTTGCTTCTTTTTATAATAATTGTTGAGTGAAAATAATATGTGATCTTGTTATGTGTTTTCTTGGAGGTGTTAAGTGTAATTTCGTAAATGTTAGGAACCTAAGTGTTCCTAGGGGATGGGTTAGGTAGATAATAGATAATTCTAACTTCGTTAGAACGCGTTTTGATTAGATAATTATTCTTATTCTAGGCCCGAGTTAGTGCGTGACGTTAGTGAGCTCAAGTGTGTTCTTCTTTTCTTTGTCTTTGTGAAGTATATCAGGTAATTGTCTATGCTCTAATCCCCACCGGGATGCTCTTTAAATGTGTTTTGATGTTTTATAATTTATTTTGAGAATTGCATCCCGAAAGGGGACTTTTGTGGAAATGCGACCATCTGTTTTGATAATCTTTTTGATTCGATTGTGATCTTGGTTTATTTGAGTTGAGAAATTGGATGGTCTTTTATTCAAAGTTTGTTAATGGTTTTGATAACTTGGGATGGTTGACTTGAGAGTCGTGAGTTGAGTTTGAATACTGTTAATTAATTCAAGTGGAAACGTTAAGCGGGTTTCGGGGATAACTTTGTTGTGCAGGTGTAACAACCTGCAGGGTTATGGACCAGGAGATCAGGGCTTCCTTCCCTGATATAGGATAGTATTTTGATGCCTTTGGTAGGCGATGTTCTTGATGCCTTTGGTAGGCGATGTTCTTGATGCCTTTGGTAGGCGATGTTACTTTAAGGGATTTGGTATCCCGCCCGCAAATTAAAATATGGATTGGATGGGTTGAGGAAAACAGTTAAGGGTTAAAGGTTTGTAAAACGTTTGATTTGATCCCTCTCCCCAAAATGAATTGAAATGAACTTAAACTGTTTTAAACGTTAGGGGTAGACATTATTGAGATTTCCCCCTCATTTTCTGAAATGTTTTGATTTCAGGTGAAGATCTAAATGCTGGGGACGGGAGTTAGAAGTGAGGACGACGAGTCTAGAAGTCCTTGAACCTTTTATATTGTTTTCGTTATGAATTCTTAAAGTTGTTTTGAGTTGTTAGTAGTTACCGTTAGCAGACAGTTGTGTTTTCCTTTCTCGCCTTGTATTCCTTCGGGGATACGGCAGTGACGCCCAAACTAAATTTGAAGTGTTCCGCTAAGTTTTGTCTATTAACGTTAGTTTGACTTTGACTTTTTATAATTGAATTTCCGGGGCATTACACTCTTATTTCAATTAAAATTGTTGTCAGTTTATTTCCAGATAAACTATTTAAATAATCATAGTCCCATTAACATTACAGTCTGTTTTAAATCACTTTGTTTTATCGATTCAAAATCTTCCATATTCATCCCCTCTTACTCATCACTAGACTTTTTTTAAAGAAAAAAAAAACAAATGAACAATATAAATCCTACTAATTCATTTCTTCTTATTTAAACGTGAACATAAATTCTTACATTGGACTTTATTCATTTCTGAAAAGGCCATCTCTTCAATAGATTGATTTACTAACTAGAGCTCTCCTTAAATAGAGATTATGTGCGTGGGTGACTCAGGCCTGTTCTTTGGTTAGGTTATTTTCAAGTTTGGAAGGATAAGTTGGGATAAGTTATGATGTTTTTTAGGGAATTGTGTTTTTGTAAAACCCCGAAAAATCCAAGGTTGTTGACCGTGACGTCGTTAGTAAATTAGGTTTGACTTCGTTAATTGTTTATTAATTTATGATTCTTGATTGAATCTTGTATAAAGAAATAAGTTGTTGGGATTTTTGGTTGGTAGTTTAAATGTTTATATGCTCTTTATATTGTATTCACATGTTCTTTAAGTTCCTTCTTGATTATTGATTAAGAAATTCATGTTTTATACACTTCCATGTTGTTACTATAGGACCTTGAAATAGTTTATTGTAGAATTCTTGTTTAGGATAGTGTTATTATGATTTCATGCATGCTTTTAGGGTTAGTGAAAGTATTAAAGTTGATTTCATGTTTTACAATTTGGTTTTAATGGTAGGAATTTTGATGTTTGGACCTTAGTTGGATTAGAATAATTACCTTGGACCTTAGTTACTATTTTAAGCCCAAATTAGGATCCCGGGATCGAATGGTGGAAGTTAGAACCGAATTTGCAAACTAAATGGAAACCGGTAACGGGACAGTTTTGATGGGGTCTAAAGATCGGGTCACCACGATTAGTATAGTTGTTCTTTGATCGAACCCTTTGGACTGGAGTTCTCCTTAGATGTTAGGGTTCATAGGAATTTTGCGAATCGGACGTTTGAGTTGTATAGCTTGAGTTATAGTCGTTTTACCAGAACCTGTCAGAACTGGACCAGTTGGAGAATTTGGTACTTTTAGAGTCTTTCGAGGCTCATATGGGCTTAGTCGTCAACTTAAGAGTTTTAGTAGACATCCCAAGGTTTCCGAAAAGTCCAAAACCAGATCCATAGGATGTCGGGAAGTCAAGTTACGACCCTTTTTGTGTGGATGCTATAATCTGTCTTGTTTATGTGAATTATCAATGAATGCGTTGTTGATTGAAAAGGTTTATTTGGTATTATTATGCGATTACTTGGAATGTGTTAGGTAATTTAAAGTGTAAATTCATGATTGATAGGAACCTATAGGGTTCCTAGGGGAGGGTTAGGTAGAAGGTAGTTAATACTAACTTCGAAGGAACCTATAGGGTCCCTAGGGGAGGGTTAGGTAGAAGGTAGTTAATACTAACTTCGAAGGGCACGTTTTGATTAAAATAATTATTCTATTTTAGGCCCGAGCTAATTCGCGTCATTAGTGAGCTCAAGTGCGTTCGTTTTGCTGTGAAGTGAAGTTAACCAGGTAATGTCTATGACCTAATCCCCACTGAGATGCTTTTTAAATGTGTTTTAATGTTTTCTAACCTGTTTTGAGAATTGCATCTCGAAAGGGGACTTTTGTGGAAATGTGACCATCTGTTTTGGATAACTGTTTGTATCTGTTTGTGCTTTGATTTTATTGAGTTGAGAAATTGGATGGTCTTTTATTAGTGGTTTTATTATTGGTTTTGATAACCTAGGTTGGGTTTGATTTGAGAGCTGTGAGTTGAGTTTTGCATAAGACACTAATAACTCAAAGTGAAACAATAAGCGGGTTTATTGTTTTGATGCCTTTGATAGGCTAATGTTTTGCGGGCGATAACCCGGAGACCAGGATTTAGTGCCTGTATGGATTATGTGTCAGGAGATCAGGGTTTCATCCCTGATATAGGATAGATGATTATGATGCCTTTGGTAGGCGATTGTTTTGATGTCTTTGGTGGGCGATTGTTTTGATGCCTTTGATAGGCTAATGTTTTGCGGGCGATAACCCGTAGACCAGGATTTGATGCCTGTATGGGTTATGTGTCAGGAGATCAAGGTTTCATCCTTGATATAGGATAGATGATTTTTGGTGCCTTTGGTAGGAAATTGTTTGATGCCTTTGGTAGGCGAATGTTACTCTAAGGGATGTGGTATCCCGCCTGCATAATAAAATATGGATTGGTTGGGTTGAGGAAAACAGTTCAGGGATTAAAGGTTTGTGAAATGGTTTGACTTGGTCCCTCTCCCTCAAATGAATTGAAATGAACTTAACTTGTTTTTAACGTTAGGGGTAGACATTATTGAGATTTCCCCCTCATTTTTGAAATGTTTTGTTTTCAGGTGATGATGAATATGCTGGGAACGGGAATTAGTAGTGAGGCTTGGCGTGTTTAGTTTTTATTAGTCGTGTTATGTTTCAACTCAGAAAGACTTGAAGTTAGGGTTGCTAAGTTTGTTTTCTCAATATTGAGTTTGTTAGTTTGGTTTATCGTTATCAGACAGTTGTAGTTTCCTTCTCGCCTTGTATTCCTTCGGGGATACGGCAGTGACGCCCAATACGAGTTTTGAGTCTTCCGCTAATTTTGTCTGTTAACGTTAGTTTGACTTTGACTTTTCTATAATTGAATTTCCGGGGCGTTACAGTTTTAGAGTGGATGTTTTTTTGGAGAATTGTGTTAGATTTAAATAAGTTTGGATAAACTAGGATAAGTTGGGAGAGTTATATCCAACCTAACCAAAGTATAGGGCTTCAATTGCTCAATGTGAAAGAAAAATCTAATTAAATAAGGATTTATATGGCCTCAAAAGAAATTAAATAAGGATATTTCTGTAACGCCCCGGAAATTCAATTATAGGAAAGTCAAAGTCAAACTAACGTTAACATACAAATTTTAGCGGAAGACTTAAAACTCTTATTGGGCGTCACTGCCGTATCCCCGAAGGAATACAAGGCGAGAAAGAAAACTACAACTGTCTGTCAACGACAAACCAACTAACAACTCATACTCAGAAATAAACCTCAAAACTAACTTCAAGTCTTTCAAAAAGAAGCATAACATATTTAACGACTTCTAGACATGTCGTCCTCACTTCTAATTCCCGTCCCCAGCATATTGATCATCACCTGAAAACAAAACATTTCAAAAATGAGGTGGAAATCTCAATAATGTCTACCCCTAACGTTAAAAACAAGTTAAGTTCATTTCAATTTATTTGAGGAAGGGGAAACAAGTCAAACCTTTTAATAAACCGTTTAACTCATACAACTGTTTTCCTCAACCCAACCCATTCATTTTATTATGCGGGCGGGATATCAAATCCCATAAAGTAACATCGCCTACCAAAGGCATCAAAACATTCCCTACCAAAGGCATCAAAGATATTCGCCTACCAAAGGCATAAATATAATAATCGCCTACCAAAAAAAAAATAATCGCCTACCAAAGGCATCAAAGTAACCGCCTACCAAAGGCATTAAAGTAACCGCCTACAAAGGCATCAAAGAACAAACCCGCTTAATGTTTCACCTGAGTTACTAGTATATTATTCAAACTCAGCTCACAACTCTCAAGTCAAACCCAACCCAGGTTATCAAAACTAGTAACAAAACTACTTATAAAAGACCATCACAATTTCTCAACTCATAAATCAACAATCACAAATACAAACAGTTATTCAAAACAGATGGTCACATTTCCACAAAAGTCCCCTTTCGGGTTGCAATTCTCAAAACAGATTAGAAAACATTAAAACACATTTAAAGAGTATTCCAGTGGGGATTAGAGCATAGAGATTACCTGATTAGCTTCACTTCACAGCAAAAACGAATACACTTGAGCTCACTAACGACGCGAACTAGCTCGGGCCTAAAATACAAATAATTATTCTAATCAAAACGCGCCCTCCGAAGTTTGTATTAACTACCTTCTAACTAACCATCCCCTAGGAACACCATAGGTTCCCATCATTCATGAATTTACACTTTAAATTACCTAACACATTCCAAGTATTCGTATAACAATACCAAGTAAACTTTTTCAATCAACAACACATTCATTAACAATTTCACATAACAAGACAGATTACAGCATCCACACAAAAGGGGTCGTAACTTGACTTCCCGACATCCTATGGGTCTGGTTTTGGGCTTTTCGGAAACCTCGGGATGTCTACTAAAACTCTTAAGTTGATCTCAAGACCCAACACACGGTTTAAGATTCTCAAAAACTGTCATCTTCCAAAACTGTCCAGACCTAACCTAGGTCTGGTAATCGGGGTATAACTCGACATATAAAATTCCAAAGTCCGGTCCGTAAAATTCCTATGAAAGCTAACATCTAAGGAAAACTCCACATCAAAGGGTTCGATCAAAAGACAACTACACTAACCGTGGTGACCCGATCTTTAAACCCCATCAAAACTGTCCCGTTATCGGTTTCGATTTAATTTGCAAATTCAGTTCTAACTTCCACCAATCCGATCCCGGGGTCCTAATTTGGGTTTAAAACAGTAACTAAAGTCCAAAGTAATTAACCTAGTCCAACTAAGGTCCAAACATCAAGCCTCCTATCATCAAAACCAAAATGTAGAACATGAACTCAACTTAAATATTTCTACTAACCCTTAAAGCATGCATGAAATATTAACACTAACGTAAACATGAATTTCTTAACCAATAATCAAGAAAGAATTTAAAGAACACGTGAATAAAATATAAAGAACATATAAACATTTAAACTACCAATCAAGAATCCCAACAACTAATTTCTTTAAACAAGATTTAATCAAGAATTATAAATTAGTAAACAAGAATCAAACTTTAGTAATTCAATCAACCTAACTTATTTAACAAGATTCAAACATGAAACTAGACATGAATGAACCCTAAGAGAATTAAAGAACATGTGAATATTTAACTAACAATTCAAGAATTAATCTAGGTAATTATACTTTAAAGATTCGTGCATACAATAATAGTGTTATCTAAAACTCTAACATGATTTCACATGAAAACAAAATATATCAAACAATTGAATATTAATAATCTTACTACAACTGTTACAACCCTAATACACCAATTTAGAACATAAACATTACACATAATAATTTATACAAAAATTACAAGTAAATAATACAATACAAAAACAATTAATTACAAGTAACAACTTAGTAAAAATTACACCCTAATTACCCAAAATACAAGATTAACCAAATCAAGAAATAACAACAACAATAATAATAATAATAATAATAAGATCAGAAAAATAGAGAAATAAAAAGAAAAGGATTTGTAAAAACAAAATAGGGTTTATGTTAGGGTTTAGGGTGGCAGCGGTTTTCGGCGAGTGTGGGCGGCGGTGTGGAGTCGGTCGGCGGCGCACAGAGGGTCGGAGGATGGCGCGGCGTTCAAGGATGGTCGGAGGTGGCACCGGTGTCGACGTCCGGCGACTGGGGCAGTTTTCGAACAAACAGCCCCCTGCTCTTGTCTTCGTTAGGCGCCGTGTGTGCAGCAGCGGTGGCGCGGCGGTCGTCTAACGTCGGGGCGATGACGGTGGTGTCTTGGTGGTGCAGTGGCTGCTATGGTGGTGGGGCATAGAGAGCGATCGAGAGAGAGAAAGAGAGAAAAGAGGGAGAAAAGAGAAAGAAAAGGTGGTTGCGGTGGTTTCCGGCTGCGGTTAGTGGCGGCTGTGGTGGCGCGGCAGAGAGGACGGGGAGGGGGAGAGAGAGAGGGAGAGAGGGGTGTAGGGTTAGGGTTTTGAGAGAGATTAGGGTTTGGGAGGGAAAAACTTATCTTTTATACTAATCACAATAATTAAGGCCCAATTAGTATTACTCCTACTCCTAACCCAACCCAACACTAAAAGCTGATTTTTCTAAAAACAAACTGATAATAATAGTAATAGTAATAATAAATAATAACACTACTAATAATAATATTATTAATAGTATTCACATAGCAGATAATATTCACATAATTATTCATATAACACAATAATAAAGTAAAACTAATAATAGTAAACCCACGAAATTACCGATATACACTTGTTAGTCCCTCACGATCCTACGAGCTCAAGTGTTAGCAAAAATAAACACAAACGAATAATAATAAATAACAAAGTCGAACCTAATTTACTAACGACGTCACGGTCAACATCTTTGGATTTTTCGGGGTTTTACAATTTCAATATTTTGAGAAAGAGAACATAATTTCTTATTTAATCAAATTGCAATACCATTACTTTATTGCAAGCAAATAATCAATAGAAATATATTTTCGTACAAAAAAATATGCACAAATATTTAACTTGGAAAATTGGATTCTAATAATTCATACTTTCACCAGTTGTATAACAATAATACATACTTTCGTTTTCCAATTGTATAACAAATACTTTCATTTTGGATTCTGACGGTCCAAAAAAATAAAATTGGATTGTAGTGGTACCAAATTCACCTTCACATCCTTTTTATTTTTTTCATTTATGCCCCATATTATTTTTTTCATTCTTACCCCCAGAAAGGTAATGAAGTGTAATTACTAAAAAAAATTTAAAATTATTTTTTTGAGAATCCAATCAATTATCATGATTTTTTTTAAATGGAACAAAAGTGAAAAAAATAGTAAAACAAAAATGAAAAAAATGAAAGTTTGGGAGAAACAATGTAAATTCATTAAAAATCGTGGTAAAATATTATACTAAGTTTTGAATCAAATGCAACTCAAATATATGATATTTAGGATATACTATGGGTGGTATCTCATAAGAATCCACATTTTTCTTTTGTACTACCAGAATTCAAAATGAAAGTATGGATTATTGTTATGTAATTGATGAAAGTATGAATTATAGAATCAAATTTTCCTATTTAACTTCGGTAATTTAATATCTCAATATTATTTGATTTGTATGCATCTACCTAAATTAGCACACATTTGAAAGAACGTGAAAAAAAAACTAGTTGACAATAAAAATTGTAAATGATAAATAAAAAATAATGAAGGGACTACCATGGTAGAAGGGAAAGTACAAAGGACACATGTAGCAATTTTTTTTTTTTTTGATAACGACACTTCAAGAAATTGTTATTACTGATTTTTAGTTTAAATTAACATTTATTTTTATCCATAATTCGGTGCATGTAAAAACAATTTTAACTCAAAAGTAGAATATCTAATATCACGTGGATAGAAGGTGTACTTTGTTCAATTCGCGGAAACTGTAGAACCCTTTGGCCATATTTTTTTGGGGGTGGTGAGATTAAACTATCTGCCCTATTTTATGTTAATTCCATTTTTTCATATCGTGTTATGTCACCTTATATATGATATAATATATTTAAAATTTTATATATTATATGATTAATATAATTTATATATAATATTTTATCAAAAATTATAAATAATATATTTAAATAATATTATTGAACACTAAGTAACCTTATCCCAAATTATCGGATTTATCTCACCTATCTTATTTTCCCTGCTTATCTGCCAACACACAAGCATTTGTATATCTTTAAAGCAACTATATAGAGTCCCCTGTGTTTCACACAAACTCTTGTAAAATACCTCGGTCTCTCTCTCTCTCTCTCTCTCTCTCTCTCTCTCTCACATTTACTATCTGGGTTGTACACTGAATGCAAAAAACAGGAAAGCCATGACAGACCTCTGCTGCGATCTCCAAATCCACATCAATGGCCAACAAACATTTTTCCTCAATCAGGTAAAAGGCAACATAGCTACATTCATATTCTGAATCAGGTAGTAAATTACTCACCAATTGAAGCACAAAAAAGATGACTCACTGAACTAACACTTATTTTTTCTATCTGAAAATTCCCACTGTCCAACAGAGGATTGTATCAGCATATTCAGGAAAGCTGAAGAAACTGATGAAGAAAGAGCGAAACAAATCGGGGAATTTATCGATTGCCCTGGAAGATTTCCCAGGTGGGGGAGGTGGTTTTGAGCTGGTTTCAAGATTCTGCTACAACAATGGCAGAATTCCAATAACAATCCCCACAGTTTCAGGCCTTTACTGTGCAGCAATTTATCTGGGCATGACTGATAAACTGTCCAACTGCAATCTTTTGCAGCAAGCCGAGAGCTTTCTTGAGGGGATGTTCTATTGGGGTTGGGGAGATGTGCTTGTTTCCTTGAAAAGTTGCGAGCCTTTCTTCTCTTTCGCTGATTCCTCTGGCCTTGTTGACAAGCTTATCACCACTTTGTTGGCTAAAATTGCTCAAAACTCTGACATCTCCCTCCTTTGTTCATCCAACTCTTCTTCTTCTTCTCCTTCATCCCCTGACAATGCCAATGCCAATGCCAAGTCCTCATCTAACCGCCGTCCATCTCGCCTTTCTTCTTCAAGCACCAGTAATCACTCTGGAGCTAATAACAACAGCGGCAGTAGTAGTAGTGCCAACAACAGTAGCAATAAGGCTTGGTGGTTTGATGATTTGTCTACTTTGTGCCCAATCATGATTGACAAGTTTTTAAAGAGTTTAGGTGCTTTTGGGAGTGAAAACAACAGCTTGTTGTTGACTAAGTTCCTCCTACACTACTTGAAAACTCATAAGACTTGCTCAAGCTACTCAAAATCTGAGTATGGAGGCCTGGCTGATACCGTTGTTTATGGGGTGATTTTGATGGGGAAAACAGCATTTTCCTCCAGGCAATTGTTCTGGGTACTCAGGCTAGTTTCTGGGTTTGGAATAAGTAAAGTTTGTAGAACTGGGTTAGAGAGATTGATTGGGAGCATGCTGGATTTGGTCAAACTGGATGATCTATTGGTCTCAGGAGGCCAAACCTTTGATGGGGTTTATGATGTTAATCTGGTTGTGAGATTGATTAGGGTTTTTGTTCAAAGCGAAGGCATATCGATCCACAGATTACAGAAGGTAGGTTGGTTGATTGATCAGTATTTGGCTGAGATTTCTCCAGATCACAACCTTAAGATCTCCAAATTCATAGCTGTGGCTCAAAGCTTGCCAGATTTTGCAAGGGATTGCTTTGATGGGGTCTACAGAGCCATTGATATCTACCTTGAGGTGAATATATTCCCTTACTATTTACATGCACACATTATTAATTATCCCTAGCTTGTGTTGTGCCATTTTTCTATTACCCACTTGTGCTAGAAAGTAGTCACTTTTGTTTCTCGTGACCAGAGGTAAAAGTTGCAAGATTGTCTATTATGTCTAAACGTCTTTAGATTCTACTTGATATTAAAAATTGCTAGTGGCCATTCATCTTGTTAATTCATGTGTTTCAATTTACCCACAGTTAGGCCACTTGTGAAATAGTCCTTTTTTTTTTCCTTTCTTTTCTTTTGTTTTATTATTATTATTATTTGTTTGGACATAAGAGACAGTACAAGACAATATTAACATATATAGCGTTAGACATATATGGACATCCCTAGCGTAACGTAACGATGGGTTTTTACATAAACTGTTTCCATTGCTAATAGGACCACAAAACTCAGAATGTAGTATATTAGAATGAGAATGCACACCGACAGTTTGAATTTGATAGTGAGAGGAGAATAGGAGATAATGAGATATGTTTGCATATATCAAAAGATTTTCAAACAGAAGTAAGTGTTACCATTGGTCATTACTAACCCATGAATCCGGTGGTAAAACGGCATATTCTTCCCCTTTTTTTCTCCAAGGTGTTGTCCATGGATGAATGACAAGGGTTGATGGCTATTTCTTGGACTTGAACCTAAAAATTTCCAAAAAGCAAACTTAATAAAGAGAAAACAAGTATAAGGAATAGGACAAAAAGTGCATGTTCTAGCTAGCTAGCTATGAGCAATTGGTTTTTTGTCCATGACCTCTTCCTGTTGTTAATCGGAATTTCTTCCCCTTGTTGGTTGCACTTCTTACTCAAATCGAAGAATGCGAGAACTGACACACTTTGTGAAAAGCTGCCTCAAAATTTGTGCATATTTGTACTTGAATTTGAAAACATATTAACATGCGATTGATTCTAGTCCCCCCCCCCCTCCTCAATTTCCCATGCTCTAATTTGTTATAAAAAAAGTAATGATTCAATATTTCTGTCATTTGATAACAAAATTTAGAACCTCTCTTTCATTGTCCAAAAATCAAATATATATATATTTTTTTCTTTATGTAATCATTACTGCTGAATATATGCTACTAATACATCATCTAAATGACCTTGCCTTAGGGAATATGATTAGCAAAGTATACAATACTGTAGTAGTATTTAAGTTGGTCCTTTCTGAGCCTAGTGCATAGGAAAGACATAAAATATGGCATTCATTGAGGAATCTTATGATCGATAAATATGTGGGGCATGTTTGCTTCATTTTTGCAATGAACTTATCTGGTCTGAATGGGCACCCCAAAAGAAAAGGAAAATGGGACCATGATACACGTCAAAAAATACAAGAGTATAATAATTATTAATTTGGTTAACAAGTATCTTGAATTATCTATATTTCACATTATTAATTTTTAATAATATTTTCTCTAATAATTATGTATATTTATCAATTACAAGAGTATAATAATTATTTGCTACGTCAAAAAATATAAATAATAGCTAATTTTATCAATTATAGTAAAAAATGCACATTCTATGAATAGTTTTATATTTATGAAAAAATATAAATAAATAAATATTTTTATGTAGTTTATAGGTTATAATAACCCTCAAAGTAATGCAACATACCTTTATAATGATTTAAATATCCTTACATTTAATTTTATGAGTGATTTAGGTGAGATACAAGATGGTTAAGAACCATCTCGCAGCAAGATATTTATCATTTTGCAAAAAAAATAAAATTGGAAGTGGGAATTGTGGTTGATTGAATTTCTGATCAACTAAAATAATTTAGGGAAAATATGATTGCAAAACACCAAGAATAAAATGAAAGATATTCTTCTATTATTGGTTGCTGCATAATCCAACTATCAGTGTTTATTTTTGGGATTTTAGTTTTTAAGCAAAGTTAGCAGTGGTTTGTTTTCAACCATATATATGGCCAGTTTGACTTTCGGTTGTTAGCTGTTTGAGTTATTTGAATTAGCTATTAGTTATTTTTATTAACTGTTAATTTGAATTAGCTATTAGGATTATATGTTTACAAGAAAAATATTTGGTAAAATTAACTATTTGTGAAAATATAAATAGGTGAATTTCCATTCATACCCTTAGTAATATAATTATTTGATTCCACCATACTTTATAAGTATTTTAAAATGGATTACAAATTTATAATTACTAAATATTTTTCCTTCAGTACATATTTGTGATATTTAATATATTGTGGTAATTATATTATTAGCAACTTTATTTTCTTATTAAGTATTAAAACATATTACATAAAAACTATTCATTATATGTGTAGAGATAATAAGATGAACAATTTGTTAAACGTACGGAAATATTAGATTAATCTTTTTTTTTGTCTACCAAAACTAGATTTATTTATTTTGGTAAAAATAAAATGAAGTTATTCGACAATTTTAGTGTCATTTATTTTTAATAAATCATTGGATACTATCAAAGCATAACTCTTATCTAAATAAGTAAAAAAGTACAAATTTCATTTGATATAATTTTAGTAAAAGAATTATTAAATGCCTTAAAAAAATATTATTAAAATCATTATTGTATCATGGTGTAATTTTAGTGAAAATATAATGGAAATTTGTTAATTTTATAAAAATGTTAAACTAATCATTTGGTTTTCCTACTAAAATTATATTTATTTATATATTTTGATAAAAATAAAGTGAATGTAACGTCACTATAGGAGTTAATTACGTTTACCCTACCTGACATATGCGGTAATAATTTTTACACACCCGACATTTGGAAAATAATTTTCACCCTACCTGACATTTAGTGAAAGTGATTTTTAGTGTTAGAATCCGGTAACTTGTCATCGAAAATGGAAAAATACAATAATACCCCTATATCACTATGTGAAATTACAATGCTACCCTTTCATTTGAAAAGGAAAAGACTTTGTTGGAGAGTAGAAGACAGACATGGTGGTTTGGGAGGGGTTAGGTTTTCATTTTCTATATGGGGGGGGGGCGGGGAAAGGAATCAAAGGAATCAGTGAAGTGGTTGGGTTTTAAAATGCCATAACAATTAATACTAAGGGTACAAAAGTCATTTCGCATTTAATTGAAAGTCAAAGGAAATAATAACAAGGGTATAAAAGTCACTTCATATTTATTTTTTTACAGTTCACCGGAAAAGTCAACAAAAAAACAATTATAACATACCTGAGGGCCTTTAAATTTATGACCACTTAAATGTTAGGTAGGGTGAAAATATTTCTCAAATGTCGGGTGTGCAAAAATTATTACCACATAAGTCAGGTAGGGTAAATGTAATTAACTCGTCACTATAGCGTGTTTAATTGATAATAAATTATCAAATATCATCAAAACATGGCTTTTATATACGTAAAAAATATTAATTTAATTTGATATAATAAAAGAATTTTTAAAAGCCTTAAGAAAATATTACTAAAACCGTTATCATAAAACACATGATGTAATTTGGTGAAAATATAAGGGAAATAATATAATTTTTGTTCCAAACAGCTAAAACTATTTCAAAAAGCTAATCTAAATAATTTTTTCAAAAAGAGTTTTTTATGGGAAAAAAAATTGATTAGCAAACAACCCATTAACCATTTTATATTGATAAAAACAACTAATTTCTCTCAAAAACCCCCACCCCCCCCCCCCCCAAAAAAAAAAAAAAACTGTTGCCAAACACCTCATATATTAGTTCATTTTGTTGCATCCCAGATATGTATTGATTAATACATATATAGGTCACTTATGAGTTGTGTAAATTTACAGTCCCATCAAACACTGTCCTTGGAGGAGCGAACAAGATTATGCGGATGTCTGAACTATGAGAAGCTGTCATTAGAAGCATGCAAAGACTTGGCAAAGAACCCTAGAATCCCCCCACGGGTAGCTGTTCAAGCACTTGCCTCCCAAAAACATGTTAATTATGATGAGCCCCCAACTAAGACTAACCAGTTGGAGTACTATTATGAGAGCCCAAGCAAAAGCAAGGCCAACACTAACAGTCAAATTGTTATCTATGGAAATGATGATTATAAAGAAATGTTAGCACATCATCATGAGGGGGGACATCAACAAGATAATGATCTTGATGAAGATGACCAACGAGATGAAGATGAAGATGAAGATGAAGACCAAAGTAGCTATTCCGAAGCTAGTGAAGATCATATGAAGTTGAATATCCAAAGAATGCAGTGGAGAGTTTTGGAGTTGGAGAAACTATGTAAAGAAATGAAGGGTCAAATGATCAAATTGGTGAAGCATAACAAAGCCATCAACTCCCCTAGGCATAGTAGACCACCTAGACTTTGTTGACTCATATCTATCTCAACTGTATAAGATGGTGTCTCTTTTCCCTGAATTTTTTACGTCACAATATATATTTTTTTTGATGATATTGTCTATTGTTGATATAGATATATAAGTAAATTGAAGTTTGTAAATTTGAGGCGTGTTATTAATGTATTGACTGTCGAAGAGCTATTAAAAAGAAAAGAGAATGAAATTTTGTGTTCAATTATTTGGTTTGTGAATTTCCGCAATTAGCTTTTCTACAAGAGGATTGCATTGTAAATTGAATGTTTTTTTAGGTACAACGACAATAATGAAATTTTGTCCTACATGTACCAGTTTACTTACATGGCGTGGGAAGAAAACAAAGTTTGACAACTCTAGCCCCAATATGGTTGAAAGCAAACTGTTGTCTCTATGAATAACATATATACATGTTTGTATCTCAATCAAGGTAGGATCTACAGCAAAAGTAACTGTGACAAATACCTGCCCTAGCTTATTATACTTAGCCAAGTTAATACTAACCCATTCTTGTTCTAATCCGATCTCAATGTTGTACACTTGCATAGGTTATTCCAATTTGGAATATTGATATCAAACTTCAAACTTCAAACTTCAAAAATTATAAATTATGTATTCTTTTATGTTAAATTTGATGTTACAAGGACGTCAACCCAACCTTTTTGTTATGAAATTTCCTATTATTTTGACTACTCGTCTATTAGATTAGATATTATTGTTGAGTATCCATGTCACCATATTAAGGAAAGTCCAACTTGACAATTTGACAAAGTAAATTGTGGAAAAATTCTAATAAGTAACCAACTCTAGTTCAATTGGGTATTGGAAGTCCATCTCCCATGAAAACTAGGATTTTAGGCTAAATTACCTTTTTATCCCAAATTTGTTCACTCTATAAATACCTTATCAAATTTTGACAATTTTCAAGACATGAGACACAACATGCATGCCAAGTTACACCACACTGTGAACACTCTCTAAACCACGTACACAAAAGTAATAAATTCATTGGAACGACTTATCAATGTCCCTTGTTGATATATATATAAGGTTAGGGAAAGAACAACAGAGTGCATCAACAAACATAAATGTCAGTTAAAAACTCAACCAATTCAAGCCTCTAGTTGGGGGTCGAAGAAAGATAGTTGACAACAAAACTCAACAAAGAAAATCGTAAATTCATGAGAATATAACAAAAGTTAGGTTTAATCAAATCCATGTATAGTTACTTAGGGGATTTTTGCAGCAACTCTATTGTTCAATTTGTTTTATCAATTCCCGAGGGGAAGAATTTGACATTTTAACAACCAATGAACTTAGGAAAGAACTTCAAACACTCATGCACTAAGATTATAAAGCCATAATGCACTAGCAACAAAACACAAACACTTAGAATCAACTTTAGATAGCCAACTAACTACATGATTCAAGTTGTGTTATAGTTTCAACAGTACTTTAGGGACAATGCAAGTGCTTTTAAGTTGATATAGAAACACCACAAATTGAAGAACATCAAAGTAGAGCCCTTAAGGTGAGTTACTTACAGAAGCATCACTTACACACATTAAGAGATCTAAGGAACACCACTAAATCATGCCAGAATTCAGGTACTTAAACAAGTTTTAATGGATTCAAAAGCAAGTATCAAGCTTTCCTATTCATCTTATGTTTTCATACGAGTGAAAATGCCTAATTATGGGAAACATACACTCAAAAATCAAAGTTAAGTCATGAGTGAATGTGATTTTAACCAACACTTAGTTTAGCATGATCTATGCTAAACTAAGCCTAAATAAATGGTAAGCTATTGGAAATGTTATCAAATACATAAGAAATGAGTAAATAGACTACGAATAGGCTAGGAAACCTGTCAACCTACTAAAAACAATAAGCTATCAAGCAGGTTGCTCAAAAAGTTAAAAAGCAAGGTGACCACTTTTTCCTCAAATTAGAACAGTCATGTCCACTTTATTTGAATCCAGTTGATATGGGTGTATCTACTACTGCTCATCATGTTGGTGCCATTTATTTTGGGTGGGAAAGTCCGCTAGTAGGTAATCATGCAAGTAATTAAGTAGTTATGTATACACAAGTGACCAAAATAAAATGATTTCTGCAATATTTTAATCTCTATCGTAGTTGAGCTATAAAATGGGATTTATATGGAAATCAAAGCGTCACTCCAGAAAGCTAACTCAATAGACTAAATGGTGGATAAACATCAGGATAAGATAATCTCCCATCAAGAAGACACATAGATGAAAAGGACAACTTGTGCATTTTCTGTTTGAGTTGTTTATGAGAATGAAATGTTCATGCATTCCTTATCCATAGGCGGTATAACTAAGCTCTTTGAGGGCTCTTAGACTTGTTATTGTGGATAGTCACCATCATTTTCACCTAGTTGGGAAGAGTTTACCTTTACACTTGGTAGTTCTTTATCTTGTACATACTATAGGTTGAGATCAGGTGCATTAAACGTCGAACTGACCCCATATTCTCCTTGTATAGCTACTATTAGCATCTAAATTCAGATCTAAAACCACTTGACATGAATGGAGTTCAAATTAAGCATATCTAATATTGTAGCAAAATTCAGACAAGATAATTAATTTAGAGATGTAGGTTTTGAGAAAATTAACAAGAACAATATAAAAGTGATGAAGACAATTTTTTTTTTTTTTACTTGGAAATGCAAGGCGGGAAAAATCCACAAGAGGGAGGACAAAATCCTCTATAATAAAAGAGAGATTACAAAGGGTATCCCAAACGACCTTATAACACAATGAGATTACTTAGAGATTAAGAAGTATCAATCACAAAAAGGAAATAAATATGTATTTCCAAAACATAAGTTTGAATAGGATTGAGACACTATCCAACATCTACCTTATACGAGTTGTGTGCCTAATCTTCTACAGGATCTCATAATGACCATTTGCTCTTATGACTAGCTTGTCCTTCCTCTTTGTTGGAAACCTATCTTTCCATATATAGATCCACCACAAGTTTCCTAGCTGAAGTTGAGTGTTCCTTCTATGCTTGTTGTTTTGGACTTTAGATTGATTATTGAAAATTCAATAGTTGTTCCTTACGTCTAGTTGGCTCTTATCAGCCTCTCAACCAAACTTAGTGGAATTAGGGGTAGCAATGAGGTCTACAGAGGTTAAAGGATTCCTCTCATAAACAACCTGAAATGGTGAAAACTTGGAGGCCTTCCTTAGTGTCCTATTATATGTAAAGTCAACATAGGGTAGTAATTGATTTTGATTCTGCATGTTATTCTTGATTAGAGCGCTTAGCAAAGTACCTAAGGTTCCTTACATTTGTTTTTATATCTGTTTAAAGGTGACAAGAGTTGCTAAACTTGGGTTCTACTCCCATCTTCCTCCAAAGGGCAACCCGGAAATGACTAAAAAATTTCGAGAATTTATCAAAGATGATCATGCTCTTGGCCGGGAATAATATGTTGAAGGCATTGATTTTCAATCACACCCAAGGAGGAGAAATCTAATTGAGTCACATCACCATTGGACGAGTCGAAAGGGTTTGCTTAAGCTTAACAAGTTACCTGACAGACAAATTTAGCTATTCTTGGGATCTATTTAATTTTGCAAATCATATCATCGAATTTGCATAACTAATTAACTATAAATAATTAGAAAGAATACAAATAAAATCGAACTTGAAATGAATTGAGTGGGGAGAAGTTTAATAAATTTCACAACATTATATTCTTGATCATGCAAATTTAAAATAAGAGGTTTTTCTTTACAAAACAATGTACAAGTAAGGAATTAAAGCGCAAGTTACATGATTAAAAACAATAGCAAAGAAAAGCAAACCTTGCTAGATGCTGGATAAGATGGAAGTGAAGATCGATCCCTTGACTTGACCTCGGTTTGGAACTTGAATGAAAGGATGAGTGTAAGAGTGGTGAAAAATGTGGTGTATGGATGATAATGTGGTGATAATGAGGATGATTATATGAGAGAATTAGAGAGAATAGAATAATATGGAGAGAGTTTTGGTAGTATGATGATGATAGTTGATGATGAATGAGTGAAAATGATGAGGTATTTATAGGTGGTGAGGTGAGAGGTTTGGAGGGAAAGATGAGGGAACACGTCCCAAAAATCATGCCTCCCATGCAAGATCAAAGGCTATGCGACTTTTGACATTATTCTGGTGGTCAATCCGAGGTCAACACACGTGTATTATGATCATGAGATTGCTTGGAAATTCTGGCGCCAAATTTGAACAAAATACAAAGGCTATGCTGCCTATAGTATTTAATCACATGGGTAACTGACTTGGCAATCAGCAATGGGTCGGTGATTAAATACAAAGGCTAAGCGACCTTTGTAATTTAATATGGGCCGGAGTTGAGTTGGGCCACCTTGTAATCTTGCAAAGGCTAAGCGGCCTTCAAGTCTTCTAAGTGGGCCGATCTGATCTTTTGGACCTGCTTCGTCAATTCCGTGGGCCTGATGACCCATTATGATATCCGGCCCAATGACTTGCTGAGTTTTGACAAGTCGGAAATTTGTCGGAGCAAATCCCGGTGTCTACAATGTTTTGTGACGATTTCGTGGGAGAGAAGTTTTAGAGAGAGAATTAGTTAGTTTTTACAGTTCATCTTAGGTAATTAATGAGAGATTAGTATGTGATTAGAGAGATTGTACTTGGATTCTTGGTTGGATTGAAGTTTTAATTGAAGATTGGAGTTATTTTCTACATTGGATTGTGAAGTTCATCAAACCATTTGATCATCCTTAGTCCCAAACATCTTGCTAAGTATTTCTTGCTCGTTACTCCATTTATTTAGTTGCTAATTACTAGTTTGATTATCATTTTGTGATTGATGCTCCTTGGTTATTATGATTGCTAGTTTCTTGTCTTGATAGTGCTTTGATCATGATTAGCTTGGAGTATGTTAATGTTGGCTTAGTGATTAAATTATTAGTGGATAGAAACCTTATGGGTTAGGGGTTAATTAGGGATGTGGATATGCTATTAGGAATGGGTTAGCTCTTTCAGTGAGTAATTAGGTGGAAAATCACCTTCTCACTCCAATCCTTCCTTCAAGTACGATGTGTTTGAGACCGAAAGCTCTCGAATACATCGAACACTTGTCAATGGAAGGTTGGAGACGGGATAGCTAACACTCGCCCATGAAAGTGGGAAAGAGGTTAGCTAGGGAACTACATTATATTAACCCTCCAGGTTCGTGGTGGGCTTTGAGGTAGTTAATCCGGGTTACCCTCGAAAGGGGGAGGCTAGTGGGTCTTTTCTAGCGGAATTCCGATTTGGTTTTCTTCACCTCTTACTCTCTTGTTGCAAAACTCATCTCCTTAATCCTATTTGCATCCTGAAAATCCCCCGAAGCCCATTTCCTTACCTTGACTAAACCTTAGTTGTTTGTTGCTCTGTTATTCTTGCAAACCAATTAAACTCTGTTCCTTAGAAATCTTAGCTGTGACTCGACCTAGAGTCTTTGACCAAGGCCCCTTTCTCCTCGAGAAGAGCGAAAATTTACCGGGTATACCAACCGACTGTACAAGTGATCAGGGGATTGTGGGGGGAAAAGATTGGTACGCCAAATCAAATTAATCTCGCGTAGGCACTGCGGCCTATGGCAGAAGAAGACGCGGATCAGTGATGTGGCAAGCTGAAGCGGGCTTCTTCCTTCAGCGTAGGCCCTAAGGCCTACGTGACCTTTTCTGGGTCGGGTCAATGACGTGGCCAACAAAGGCAGACCCTTTCTCTTAGCATAAGCCCTGTGGC
Organism: Portulaca oleracea; assembly: GCA_029582165.1. Taxonomy (NCBI): domain Eukaryota; kingdom Viridiplantae; phylum Streptophyta; class Magnoliopsida; order Caryophyllales; family Portulacaceae; genus Portulaca; species Portulaca oleracea. The sequence goes on from CM055880.1 coordinate 29,144,468, forward strand.
CTACATGAGTTGTTATAGGCCAGATTGCATATTGTATCTACCTAGTCCAATTTCAAACGACCATAATTCCTTCGCCCGGACTCTGATTGAAGCGATTCAAAAGACGTTGGAAAACTTATAGGGTCCAAATGGACCCAGGAAAACAAGATGGAAAAAAAATCTCGTGGAAAAAAAATTAGGTGAAATTTTTTTTTGGGGTAAAGTAAATTTATTTCCGTTATTTGGTTTAAGTAAAATTTTGAAGGAAAAAAAATTGATTTTCCATTCAACTTTCTTTTTCTTGTTTGGTTTGAGGAAAAATACATGGAAAAATAAAATTTGCATGGAAACTTGTATATGTCAAGTTTCATTTTTCTAGATCATATGATGTGATTTGGAGGGGGGGAGGGAGACAGAGAGAGAGAGAGAGAGAGAGAGAGAGAGAGAGAGAGAGAGAGAGAGAGAGAGAGAGAGAGAGAGAGAGAGAGAGAGAGAGAGAGAGAGAGGGAGGGAGAGAGAGAGGGAGGGAGAAAGAGAGAAGAGAGTTAGAGGGAGAGAGAGGAGAGAGAGTTAAAGAGAGAGAGAAAGAGAGAAGAGAGTTAGAGAGAGAGAGAGGGAGAGAGAAGAGTGAGAGTTAGAGAGAGAGAGAGACAGCGAGAGAGTGAGAGAGAGAGAGAGAGAGAGAGAAGATAGTTAGAGAGAGAGAGACAAGAGCGTTACAGAGAGAGAGAAAATCCAGAGAGTCGCGAGAGATGAAGGAGAGAAATATTGGATTTTAGATCCAAAATTTTTCTCTCAACTTTCCTTTCATTTTTGAAGGGAAAAGTTTTTGTTCTTTGTTGCCCAAAATTTTCCATGTAGTTTTCCAGGTTTTTTGCTTTTTGGACCCTGTATTTTGGGGGTATTTACAATCTGGACCCCCATGTTTCAAAGTTTACAATTTGGACCCTATACTTTGTTTCCGGCAACAATTTGGACATAATTAGAGGGGTCCGGCCAAAAGAGGCCCTTATTGTAGTTTGACTGATTTTTCCTTCCAAAGTTGCCCCTTAATTATTTCTGTACTTCCAAATTTACCCTTCATTTATTCGGTTTTCTGGGAGTTTGGAGTTGAATAGTCACTAAGGGGGGATATGCGTATGGGCTGTGATTTTGAAGTCTTCAGTCTAGTCAATTTCAAAAGGAAATTCAAAATAAATGAATAAATGAAATAAGGGTAAATCGGTCAGTTTATGCAAGATTTTGGTCTTCACCGGAGTCAAACTTAACTTTATGCTAAATTTTTTGGGTCCATATTGTATAGGGTCCAAATTGTAAACTTTGAAACATGGGGGTTCAGATTGTAAATACCCCCAAAAGACAGGGTCCAAAAAGCAAAAAACCCGTAGTTTTCCTACTATTTTTTTCCCTTTCATTTTACTTCAATCCAAACAAATAAAAAATTCTCACTTTCCAAATTATATATTTTTTTCCATGCTACTTTCTTAGGTCCAAACGAACGCATAATGTGTACTTAAACTCACCAAAAGAAATAGGGCTAAAGAAACTTGTGGAAAAAATGGGATTCGAAATGGTGAGCACATGTATGTGGAAGGGCAGAAAATGAAGTTTTTTTGTAGTGGGTTGACCCAGTGGCTTTTGATTGAGGAAGGCCCAGTGGCCTAATGAGTTTTTCTGGGCCTTTACTTCCTTGGGGCCGCTTCTTGGTGTTGGCCAAAGTCCATGGGCATTGGTGGCTTGTTTTGGGTCTGATTCCTCTGTCGGTACAAAACCCGGTGTCTATTGTACCTTTCCATCCTTCTTTGGTACTGGGACTATATTAGCTACCCACTTCGCGAATTCCATAATTCGGATAAACTTGGCCTCTAACTGCTTTTGAACATTATCATGGATCTTGTCTAACCATTCATTCTTGATTCGACGCGGTCATTATTGAACTGGCTTAGCATCATGATAAAGAGGTATTGCATGCTCGACGATCTCTCTGTCAATCCCAGGCATGTCCTCTTAATTCCTAGCGATGACGTTGACAAACTCCTTCAGAAGCTCAAAGAACTCCTTTTGCTCCTCCAGGGTTAATGATTTTCCAATTTTCAATTCCCGGGGAGTTTCAAGCGTTCCCACATTGATGGTGATGGTTTCTTCAACCGTCGCCATGTGATTCTCATGCTCGTTCATAGCTTATGTTAATTCATTAAAGTCTTTTAAAGGTTCAGCATCAAATTCATAATTATTAGCACAACAATTAAGGGGAACAGAATGAGAATGGGGATACTCAGAAAGGTTCACTTCATTGAATGTAGCAATGGATACAGACTCATCAGACACGGGGCTAATCCCAACTGACTCAAACTCAACTATAGACCCACTAGTGCTCAATTCAGACTGGACCTTACAAGGTTCTCCTAACACTATGGTACATTTATATTAGCAGAATCGACCTAAGACACTTCACGGCGACCCCCATCAGTAGAGATTATGGTGCTGGGATCAAATTTAGGATTGGACAACACAACAACCATCGGGTCAACTTTCTTCTCTTCTTTTGTTGGTCCTTGGCCAAATAGCAGGCCAAACATACTTCCACTGTAACACCCCCAAATTCATAAACATCATATCAAGACTAAACATTTCATAACTCAAGGATTAGCGCAGCAGAACTCATAATCCGAGGGCATTACCGTCGTCCATGATCATGGACAAGGCTTAACAAGACACTGTTTGCAACTTAACATTCCCAAAGTTGAAAATTGAAATGCAAATTAATATATCTCACAACATGCATACCAGATTAACTTAGGATCAACATATCACCCTTCCAAGACAATATAATACACCCAAAACCCAAAGATCTTATATCTTCAAGACTCTTAAACAACAAGCTATCAAACATATACACCAAAAGTGAAAGATAACTTCCTTAAAACAAAAGAACCTTCTGCTCTTCAATTTGACTCGACTTCTTATTCATTCTTGGCTTATCCGCACTAGGGGCATCACCTAAAACAAAAACAGAAAACTTCGCAGATAAGTTGGCTAAACTCAGTACACATACCCCTATAATGTAAACTTTCACAGTTCATTTTAGTTCGCGCATTGCTAAATTCTTTTGGAAAAGGAAAACACAAACAAGTCACAAAACTCTTGATCAGCCAAAGAAATAGAATAAACATTAGCATCCTAAATGTCGTCGTCATCATCATCATCATCATCATCATCATCATCATCATAGACCTCATCATAAATAGACCTCGTTGTATACCTCGTCATAAATAGCTAGACCTCATTATAGACCTCATCATAGACACTGGCAAGGTCGCATGATAGATGCCCGTCAACATCGAAAGTACCTCAGTGCGATTAGCACCATATAATAAGATACCTCATCATTGAAAGAACAAAATCATAAATTTTCCTTGCGTTAAACATCATGAAATCATCAGCAACATTATCATACAACATCATCATAAAACATCACCAATAAAACATTCTTGGGAAAGGTAGGCAATATGCGTACCTGAACACCTGAAACTTATACACCAACTTGGACCCGCACGGACTTGAACAGGTGGGCGCAACGACCTCTTGAGAACTCTTAAGAAAGAACAATAATCATGAATTAGAACCTAAATTGGATGAGAGTAATGAAGAATATCCTAGTAGAAAATCCTAGGATTACTTGATACTTAACCTTGCTTCCTAAAGCTCACTCGGAAGGCCATAACTTCTCTCACACGTATCGTATCATTATGCATAAGGAATTTTTGGAAAGCTAAGCTCATGTACTATGACTTTCTAGCTGATCATGAAGGTCAAAAACATGGTTAAGAAGGGTAAAAATTCCCAACACAAGTTGTCCAGAATATACAAGAATGGATACCGATTTTTCAGAAAATCATAACTCGGGTTGTAGACCTCGGTTAGGGACGTGTAAGCTGTCTATGAAAAGTTTGAAAGACATACTAAAACTTTCATGTTGATTATAAACTGATTTGGACAAAGGAAAGACACGAATTTAGGCCATGAACACATTAGAACCTCTAAAAATTCTGGGCAGAACCATAAGTACTGGTCGTGATTCGATAGTCTATAACTTTCACTCGCGATGTCCTATGAACGCGTAAGAGACCATTCTGGAAAGCTTGACAAACATTCTACAACTTTCATGTTTAACACTTAAACCAAAAAGATCTCTAACCAGCCGTAAAACATGCATTTACCTACCTATCTCAGAAATCGTATTCAAATACACATGCTCACGGTTTTGGCCATAACTTTAGATATACATATCGAAACTCCGAGGTTCCAAAACCAGGTGTTATATAACATCTAAGGATACCTATTCATGCCATAAAATTGGTCAAAAACACATTTTATATTCCCTGGAATTTTCATATTGCAACCAGACCTGAAATTCACCCTTTATTTGGGCTTGCATGAATCTTAAACTTAAGTATTCTACACTAATCTTCCCCAAATCACTTCTTAAGCATCAATACTCAAATTTTTAGCATTAAAAACATCCAGAATTCTTGCATCACTACCCATATTTCATAAATGCAAGGCATAATCTTAATATATCTCATCATCCCAAGCATGATTCTTCATAAGTACATTATCAAACACCATACTACTCAATAATTTGGCAATCTAACCTTAATCCAAGTACATGCAACTATAATTATCCATAAGACTTAATCTTTCACTGTAAATTAATCATCAAAGTTCACATACATGTCTTAGAATAACAAAATCCATATTCAACCATACCTTTAAACAGAATTTCAACCAAGTCATACTCATCCAATCTTAATCCATTCTTTATGAGACATTTCATCGAGCACCTTATGTGCATCATAATACACTAAAAATTTCATCTCTAATTCACCACTTTAATAACCAAAACTCATTACAAACAACTCTAAGATTACATTGAGATTTAGAACAACAATTAAACCATCATAAAAGTGACATGGACACTACCATCAACCGTATTATAGTCCATCTCACCCTCCATACTTCAATTTCCCATCATTCCATCTCTAATCCATACCCAACAACAACCAATTTGATTATTTCAAGGAATACACAAAATAGGTAGCTAAATTATTCAAGAAATCACCCAAATTCATAAGCTAAACAATAAAATTCAGATTGATAAAAGAAGGGTAGAGTTTACCTTAGAAGAAGAGAGAGAAGGAAGAGAGGAACAGAGGAGGGAAGTGGTCGGCTGGAGCAAGACTGATAACTGCTTTTTATGACAATGTTTTTATGGGTTTTTGATAGTGAATTAGGGATAACTTTGATTGTAAATGTTGATTTATACCCCCTATTTCTCTATTATGCTCGGTGTTGTTGTTTTTGATGAAAACTTGTAGATTTGGGAACAAAACACCAGCTTTGGGAATATTTTTGGCAGATTCCAGGACACCACGGGCCTCCAAATATCAAGAACATACCATGGCATGAATTTGGTACGAAATGGAGCAAGAACTGGCCGACCAGTGGCAACCACGGTCAGCCCGTGGGGAAGGCCACGGTCCGTGGCGTACGAACTTGTACGGACCGTGGCATACTGCATATGTAGATCGGTTATTTTCGCGAGTAGAAGAGGGATGAAGCGACCGTTTTTCAGAATTCAATCATTATTCTATCATTCTGCCTCCGTTCTTTGGCCAAAAAAGGAGAGAAAAGAGAGCCCTAATACTTCCATTATACTCCTCTTCCCCACCATCAAGATTCAAGATCGAATCGATTCAAGAGAAACCAAGATCAAGATTTGCGAAAGAAAGGAGCGACGTTCGCGGAGAAGGTTCTGCCCCGAGATCGAAAGGCTCGACGGGTTGTATTCTTCGCAATTCTACTCTTTCTTTTTTATTTCCTTCTTAGTTTTGAGATTCGATTATGATGTTTGGAACTTGTTTTGTGTTTTCATTGAATATGATTGAGTAGATTTCTTGAATTCTAGGGTTTTGCAACCCGAAACAATGTAGTTTGATTTAATATTATTTGTTTGTGCATGAGTTCTTGTTTTGAATCAATAGAAGGTTGTCTTTTCCATGTTTATGAGTATTCTTAAGGCCTTGAATATTTGTAAGTTTGAGATTAATCGGAGAAGTACTGAAAGGTGAATTAGGGTAATCTGACTATCAACCTGTCTACCTAGGTTTGCGAAAGTTGAGAAAGGAGTAGTGAACTAGGGAATCATTAGATAACCTAACTTTTTGAGACCTTCAATTCTGTTTAACCTAAAAGGCACACGAAAGTTGTTGATTAGGTTGTTTAGAATAATTCTATTTAGCATCGAAAGGGCGATAGAATTCAGAGGTTGTCGATTCTTGATTCGTTCTTGAATGTATGATTGTGCAGACTAGGTTTTAGTAGTCGAACTCGTTGTTAGGTTAGCATTTCCCTAGAAGTCTTCCTCTCTTGATTAGAATCCCTGATTAATTTTTCCTTTTTTTTAGTTTTAATTAGTTGTTAGACCTTTTCCAAAATCTAAAACCTGATTAGCTTAGCAATCGAGATAGAGATTAGTTTATTGAGCTGCTAATTGAGTCCCTGTGGGATCGACCTTGACGCGCTACTACGTACACCGTGCGCTTGCGGCCCTGTCAAATTTTTGGCGCCGTTGCCGGGGACTCTGTCCCTAGCAGCCGGTGAACGAACCGAACCCTCTTAGGTTGACTAAGCTGTTTTCTTTTTCTTTTTATCTTTTAAAAAAAACACAAAAAAAAGGAGAAATGACAATTCTTGGTTTCTCCAATTTGAGCAGGAATTATTTTGGCATTATTTTGAGCGACTACGTGCATGTTCTGTTCCACATGGTATTGTGCGTGGGAAATCAGATATTCTTGACATTGTTGCTGAGGGGCTGAATAGAGAGACTCGTACTCTATTAGATTACTTTGGTTTCCATGCTAAAACTGTTGATGAAGCTTGGAGTTTGCTTGAGTGGCTTGCACGTGATACTCGTGATTTTGAAAATTATTATTGTGCATCCTATTTCCCCAATCTTTGTGCATCTCATGCTAGATTATGTACTCAACCCCATTGTTTGTCTCCTTGTCGTTTATGTAGTTCTTTTAACCATGATGAGTCTACATGCCCTATTTTAGCCAAACTTGATTTTTTGACGAGGGCAATGTAAGAGCAACAAGATAAGTTGGAAGCTTGTCTAGAGAAAATAGATGAAATAGTTGACCCTTCTAAGTTATCTTTGCCAATTGTTGCTCCTTCTCATCCTAGCTTACCTAGAGACACTACTAATGGTGTCTTTGCTTTTCATAATTCATCTTTACCTTTTTCTCAATCGACGGGGTTTGAGGTGAGTGATTCCCATGGGTTTGATGCTAGGTATGATGATGATGTTTGTCATGAGTCAACTGATGCTATTGATGAGGAGTCTTGTGAGGGGTTTGTAGGTGGATTGGATCTTTCAAGCAAGGAATTTGATGATGTACTCCATGCTTCTATGCTTTGTTCACTACCTTCTGTTGCCCCTAAGAACCTTGAGGAGACCATCCCCTGTGAAAAGACCATTGATGTTCATGTTGACGTGGGGTGTGTGGTTGACTCTTGTGATGTGACTGTGATTGAGGGGACCAACAATGTTCTTGACTTGTCCTTAGACACTTTCGAAGGGTTTCACCCCTATCTTGATCCATATTGTGAATGCCTAGAGGACTCAGATAGAAAAATCATGTTGACAACTTATTTTGATTCTTTTGATTTTTCTAGTACTTTTGACTTATTTGAGAGAGTGCAACTAACATTCTTTGCCATGAGTATTTTGTTGCCCTCTTTTATGCAGGCTTGTGAACCGCATGCTGCGGAGTTTGACAAGCTTCTAAGGGCGTTAACTGCATCTGAGGTGAGTTTTGTCTAGCTTAAGACATTAAATTAGCGCTTCTTGGGTGGTAACCCAAACGTTTAATTGCTCTATTAGGTTTTATTTTGTTCCTTTAATTTTCTTCTTTTTTTTTTTTTAGAGTGTGATGCATTATGTTGTTTCCCTCTTGTTGCATGCCACCCTTATTCGAAATGCATTACGGACACTGCTTTGTCCAAGCATGGGGGATTCGGGTTGACTGTCTTAAAATCATGCGCTTGAGTGAGACTTACATTTATAGTTGCATATTTCTTAGTTTCTTTTTGTGTTTGTTAGGCATTGAATTTGCATCTAGGTTGCATATAGGAGTAGTTTTCTTGTTTTCTTGCTAAAAGTTAAAAAAAAAATTAGGATAGTCTTTCGCCTTTATGAGGTGTGTTTGGATTATCATTGCGAGTGTGTATTTTTGGGAATTCTTGGTTTGATGTAGAAAATAAGAGAGACTCAGTTGTTTGTTTGACTTAGGTTGCTTGTCTTGTTTGTGATTCAACTAGTCTTGATCGATTCCAGTGCATGATAGTGAAGTTCTTGTGTTTGGTACATCAAAGGAACTAGTTGCAATGATTATGGTAGGTTAACCCGTGAAACTTCTTGAGCCTAAAAGACTATTACTTTTATAGTCTCATTTCTATTTGAGTGTGACCTTACCATGTTTGCATCTTTAGAACTTGACTTGATTCTCTTTGAAACTGCATTTGACTTGTGTATGGTGTTAATATGATTGAGGCCCATTTTTAAACCACAGAGCCAAAAGCCACCTAACAATGTGACCTCTTTTTGCTAGCCCTTTACTAACCATTTTTCCTGCCTTGTTGTTACCCTATTCGTGTGCACCCTTGGCCTGTTTTTATTTCCTCACCTTTTAGCCAAGTTAGAGGAGCAACAATTCAGTTGAGGGGCAGTTTTGTAGTCTTTTTGTTAGTGACTTCATTGGTTGGTATACTTGATGAGGGAAGCATTGCTCATAGTCATTATTTGTCCCCTCTCTTCATTTGAGGTTGAAATTGGATTGAAAGGAAATGAGTCCATCTTTATGTATCTATTCTATTCACCAAAAAAAAAAGAGTATTGAAAAAAAAGAAGAAAGAAGTTGAAAAAAAGAAAAGAAAAAAAGAGAAGAGCTTTGAAGAATAAGGTGATTAGCATGGTCAATTTCTTGCCGATAACGACTCTTCCCCTTACCTTTCTTTGACGGGAACGTATTTATGCTTAATCGTGGTGTGATGTAAGAGGTGTTATGTTTTTCAGAATTCAGTCATTATTCTATCATTCTGCCTTCGTTCTTTGGCCAAAAAAGGAGAGAAAAGAGAGTCCTAATACTACCATTCTGTTCCTCTTCCCCACCATCAAGATTCAAGATCGAATCGATTCAAGAGAAACCAAGATCAAAATTTGCGAAAGAAAGGAGCGACGTTCGCGGAGAAGGTTATGCCCCGGGATTGAAAGGCTCGACGGGTTGTATTCTTCGCAATTCTGTTCTTTCTTTTTTATTTCCTTCTTAGTTTTGAGATTCAATTATGATGTTTGGAACTTGTTTTGTGTTTTCATTGAATATGATTGAGTAGATTTCTTGAATTCTAGGGTTTTGCAACCCGAAACAATGTAGTTTGATTTAATATTATTAGTTTGTGCATGAATTCTTGTTTTGAATCAATAGAAGGTTGTGTTTTCCATGTTTATGAGTATTCTTAAGGCCTTGAATATTTGTAAGTTTGAGATTAACCGGAGAAGTACTGAAAGGTGAATTAGGGTAATCTGATTATCAACCTGTCTACCTAGGTTTGCGAAAGTTGAGAAAGGAGTAGTGAACGAGATTTTTGCTTTTTGGACCCTGTATTTTGGGGGTATTTACATTATAGACCCCCATGTTTTAAAGTTTGCATTTTGAACCCTAAACTTTAATTCCGGCAACATTTTGGACATAATTAGGGGGTTCCGGCCAAAAGAGGCCCTTATTGTAGTTTGACTAATTTTTTCTTCCAATATTGCCCCTTAATAATTTATGAACTTCCTAATTTACCCTTATTTTATTTATACATTAAATGACTTATTTATTTATCACTATTACAGATCTCACGTTTGTTTTATTTGACAATCTCCCTCATCTCTTTCTTTCCTCTCCTCGCTGCTCGACTCCCCAGTGACACCATCTCCATTATCAAATCAAACCTCACCATCTCAGTTTGCCATCTCCATCTCGTTTCACCCCGTCACTCTCCCCCCTTGAAACATCAACTTGGAACCCAAAGTCGACCCTCGAACTCTCTTCTAACATCAAATCTGCAATCACCTGTTGGGATCTCCATTGTCAGATTAAGGGGAAGCTTTGCATACCATAAAGGGGAACGACTAGATCAAATACCACCAGAAGAATTTGGTAAGTATGGTTGCATATTATATTATTTATAATACCTAAAATTGATTTCGTTTTGATTTGGTGAAGAAATTGGTGAATCTGTACAAGCTAATGAATTGAGATTTCGTTTTGATTTGGTGAAGAAGCTAATGAAACTATATTTCTGTTTGAACAAGCTAATACACTAAAAATATGTACTCAGAATTTGAACAAGCTAATGAATTGAAATATAAATGTATAAATTTTTTTTTGTTTGCATTAGGGTTCGTAAACCCCAATTTGGAGGCGTGACAATTTTGTGGTTATGGTGAATGAGATATGAATAATTGTGTCTAGGTGAATGTATTAATTTTTTTCGTTGGATTTAGGGTTCATAATTTTTTAATTTTTGGTTGGAATTAGGATTCATAAATTTCTTAATTTTTGGTTGGAATTAGGGTTCATAAACCCCAAATTGTAAGTGTGACAGTTTTGTGGTTATGGTGAATGAGTGAAATTTTTATTTTGGTTGGAATTAGGGTTGGAATTAGGGTTAATATTGTTTGGTTGTGGTAAATCATAATTGTCAGGGAAAACTTGAAATTTTGATAGATGAATGACAGAGAACAGAGGAAAGAGTATTAATTTGAAATTTATACAACATAATAGTCACGAGAAACATAATAGTTAATATTAAAAAAAATGTTAAAAAATTGCAAGTTCCATATTTATATTTCCTTAATTATTAAAACTATATTTATCTTTAGATGGAATGCAGCTCGAGTTCAATGGATTCCAGTGGCATATATTATTGTCGAAAATGTAAAAGTGGAACAGATTTGCAACGACGAATTTCCAAGACAAATCTGAATTACTTAAGGCCTTATTGGTGCTGTATAAGGTGTGGTGAGTTCTTGTGTTAGGTAGAAGGTGAACGCAGTCGACAAGAAATGGGTCTGGTTGGAGGGCCAACCGACGAACGCAACAGTGGAAGGGATAAGACTGTTGGAGGGCCAAATGAAGAAATGACAAACGAACAAGGACGCAATTCAGTTGACTGTAGTCGAGTTGTTGAAGAATTAAGTGCATTTAGGGCTGAAGTTAGGCAATGGTTGATGAAAATATATGATGTAGCTAAAGTTATGTCTTTAGTGTGTTGTGGTATTTTTTTGGTTGTCTTGGTTGCTTTACTCAAGTAAGCTAGATGTGGTTTGGGTGTGTTATGTCTTGGTTGTTTTATATTGTTAATGTAAGACTATTTGATGGGTAATATTATGTGCAAGTTATATTATGATGGGTACTATTATGTACAAGTTATATTATGTTAATGTTTTTAATGTAAGTTATATTATTTGGGCGTGCTTGTTGAGTTCACCACTATTTAATTAATACTAATATGTGCAAGTAACGTAATTTGGGTGTCCTTATTGAGTTCAATGTAGTTTATGTATGGATGGTAATATGTTTTGATATTAATTGATACTAACATGTGCAACTATTATTATGTTTGGATATTAATTGGTATTAATATCTACAACTATTAATGAGTAATGGTTTGGATAGTCTCAAAATATATAGCATGAACAAAATGGAAAAGGAACATATTAACAATTGATCTTAAACATCCAAAAATATATAGCATGAAATTGAGACTTGCCCGAATAAAGCCATAAAGGCAAACATTGTATCTGATAGTGGGGAGAGGGTTATACAATTACTAGAGCCCCCAACAAAATATCTACGTATCACCTGTCCATATCTATCTGACAGATGTCCAAAAGAGTGTTCCATGACTAATGGACACGTATAAAAACCTGTCAATATCTACGACAGTGTTCCACCACTAGTGGACACATACAAAAACCTGTCAATATTTACGACAATGTTCCACGACTAATGGACACGTAAAAAACCTGTCAATATCTACGACAGTGTTCCACAACTGACGGACACATACAAAATATGTCAATAGATAACAAAGTGTTCCCAAATAGATGGACACACAAAATATGAATCACCAACAAACACTAGTTATATTTGTCAAATTTGTTGTCCAACATCTCTATCCTCTTTCTGACTTTGGCCGCAATGGATTGAAGCTTGTCGCGCTTGGCTTTCTTGGACGGAATGGAAATCTGGCAATGGATAATCCAAAAGGTTACTAAGCAAATAGAAGTCACCAAAGCTGTACACAACAATCAAATTCTATTAAGCAAATTGAAGTTATATTTAGCAATCAAACCATCCAATTCAAATGACAGCCCAAACCATCCAATACAAAACTCAACTCAAACCATCCAATTCAAATCACAATCAAACCATCCAATTCAAATGACAGCCCAATATTCCATTTCAGCAAGTTATATTTAGCAATGTTAACTTGGTAGAAAACTCCATTTTTGGACTTTTTTAAGGCAACAAGTTACCTGAGATGTGCTTCCGGAACCATGAGCTTCATAACTCCTCTTGTTGGACTATTTTACGACAGTAGTAGCCCTTCTTGGTGCTAGCTTTGTAACCTTTGAAAGCATACATCATTCAACTTAGTCATGGATAATAAATATGGTGACCTGTCCTAGTGTGATATGGATAATATTACCTGATTTGTTATTCCAGACGGGAGGCTAGAACTGAATTGAACGCTAGTCCTCAAGGTGGATTGCTTCCTAGGACTTCTTCTAGGATTCTATAAAACCAATAAGAAAAACTCTATTATTCATTCTAATTTCATTATAGATGTCTGTTGTTGTCCATTTCATTGGTGATGAAATGTTGAATAGTTTAATTGGTTTGTGTTTAATTGTGTTGAAATACAATTCTATAATAAAATTGTGTTGAATAATTTCATTAACAGTCTGCTAGGTTTTTTACTTCATTCTCCCAGAGGTGATTGTTGCACCACTCTATTTTTTTTATAAAGTTAACAAGGCCACATCCCAATATTATTCATCCAGAATAGGAGAAGAAAAGGCAACATCCAGGCTGCACTCAGTAGTCCATCAAAAAGCATCAAAGACAGAACCAAAGAAAAAAAATAAACAAGAAGTCCATCATTCCCCAATTCAATCCTGACTTTCAGCATAACAAGTTGAGCACTATTTGTCTAATCCCAGGTCATATTTCAACTCACAAGTCCACAAGAGCTAATTATATATACTACAGTAAAGACACAATGAATTATATATTATTCATCCAGGTTGGATTGCTTCCTAGGACTCCTTCTAGGTATCTTACGAAACCAAAAACAAGTGTGTAACTCAGTTGGGGTTGGTTTAAAACTCTTGCAAAATAAAACAAGTGTATAACAACCCAAAACTCTTGCAAAATAAAACAAGCCAAACCTGATTAGTTTCCTGAGAAGAAGCTATGCCACTGCCATGTTTTCTGGGGCTTCTTCTGATGGGAGTACTTTGTTGACCAGAAGATGCAGCCTTGTTCAATTAATAAAACAAGTGTATAACTTAGTTTGGGGTGGTGAAAAATTTTGCAAAATAAAAAAAAAATTGACACTTCAGTAGACATACCTGATTAGTAGCTGAGTCATGTTGTTTTTTGGGCCTTCCCATTCTCTTCATCTTAACAGATTTGGCTGGGCCATGTTCAATATTTGGACATCTTCTCTTGTTATGCCCTTCGTTCTTGCAAAATGAGCACTTCACTGTGGAACTCCTAAATCTGGACCTCTCCTTCCTTGGCTCATCACTTGCCCTGATCCTATCCTTCTTCACTGGGCCTCTTTTCTTAACAACCTTTGGTGGACATAATTCAGGCACATTAGGCATAGCAGGCCAAAAGAACTTGTCTTTGATTGCTTGCATTGGAAAATTGTAAGCAGCCCTGAACCTTTCAACCGTATACCAGTCACTAACATACTCTTCAAGGTCTACCTTCATGAATGTCAAAACCTTCACAGCATGTTTACATGGAATGCATGTGATTTGATATTCCCCACAGTCACAAGTTCTATCATTCACATTCACAATGTATTTAATTCGTTCATCATGCACTTCCCATAACCCCCCCACCTATGAATCTCAAACAAAACTTCCAACATTCTTTTTGATATTTCTCCAATGTTTTTCTCACTTTTGGGACAACCCTACCTGTCCAACTAGCACCCCAATCTGCCCTCTCTACCCACCATTCCACAGTCTTTTCATAAATCTTCTCACACAGGGTGAATACAGGCATGTCTCTATACCTATTAAGCACTTTGTTGAAAGATTCAACAAAGTTGGTTCAGTTATCTGGCATAGAAATATTAGGGGGAAATGTATGCCTACACCACAACTCTATAGGTTCTTGCATTGACCATTCATATGCCTCTCTGTCCTGTTGACATAAAAGGTTCACGAACTTCTGAAATTCAGCAGGTGAATATGCATGGGCAGCCCTGGATAAAAGAGAGTTCAATTTTGGGGCCGGAAAGTATTTCCTAAAATTCCTTTTGTAGTGCACAAAACAAATTCTTCTACCAGAGTGAGGAAACAGATCCTCAAGTGCAGATATCACACCCTACAGTGTAACAACCAAAAGAGTTAAATAATGACTCAAGTGTAACAACCAAAAGAGTTAAATAATGACTCAATTATTAATAACAATAAATTTAAATAATCAAGACATAGTTAACTGAACTTATGAAGGCATCACCTGACATCTATCAGCAATGAAAGTGTACTTGCCTTCCTGATCTTCACCTATTATTAATCAAGTATGAATTTAATTGATCAAGATCAAATTATTTGAGCTAATTGAAAAGTAAAAAGGTTAGAGTTTGTTTTGTATACCTATAATTCCCATCAAGCAGTGTAGAAAATACATCCAGTTTTCTTTGTTCTCCACGCTCACAATAGCATATCCAAGTGGAAAACAATGGTTTTCAACATCAAACCCTAAGGCAGTCAACAACACACCCTTGTACACACCTTTCAAGTGGCAACCATCCACCCCAATGAAGTTCTGCATCCAGCCTTAAACCCATCTATCCAAGGTTTGAATGATACAAACATCTTCTTGAACACATGCTTCCCTTCTTCATCATCTTCCCAATTGATGCGACAAATACTCCCTGGATGAGTTGTTTTTATCATCTCAAGGTACTTGGGAAGCAACTTAAAACCCTCCTCATGTTTCCCCCTAATCTCCTCCAGAATTTTGATTTTGGCTCTCCAAACCGTGTTCTTGGACTTTACAAGATGGTACTCATCATGCAACTTCTTCATCATTGCAGCTACTGACATGTTTGGTTCAGACCTAACATCTTCAAACAACTTCCTCGCTATCCACGAAGCGTTCGCAGCAGGGTTGTCCATTAACCTTTTACAAGTGCAAATACCAGTAAAGTTCTTGATTTGGAAGGTCACACCATCATGCATCAATGAGGCATGAATCCTTAAATCACATCGTTTCCCTGAACATTTACCAGTATATCTATAACCCTCATTCTTGATGTGCCTAATCCAAATCCCCTGTTGAACCATGTAATCCCTAAGCACCTCAAGAAACTTGGATTTATCTATGAACATGTCCCCCGGCCTAAGTACAATTGAGCCATCTTGTTCTGGTTCCCACAGTCTATCATCATCTCCCACATAACCATCTGAGTCACTATCTGAATTAAAAATCTCATCCTCTGGAACCAATGATGCCTCGGACCCATCACTGTCACTGCGAGACTCTCCCACATCACCCTCAAACTCAGCATCATCCTCATCCTCCTCAGCATCACCCTCATCCTCATCAGCATCACCCTCACTGTCATGACCATCACTGTAGTCAGGGTCACTCTCATCAGCATCTGTCTCAACACCCTCACTCTCATCACCCTCGTTCACATGAACATTCTCAATCAATATATCCTTCCCATGAGGTCTTCTGTTGGGTTGTGTGTTTGGAGTGTTCAATTGGGAGAAAGTAATTTCACTCAAAGAAGGTTGTTGGGACAAACTAATGTCACCAGGGTTCCCTGAGGTGAAATTGTCTTGACACGGTTCAGAAACAGGATTACCAATAGGTATGTCAACTGACAATTTAGCACCAATGCTCCCTTGTAGGTTGTCCCAAAACTCAGGACTTATTGTACTCACCTCCATTGTACCTCCATCTCCTAAATTTTTAATCTGATCAATAGGTCCAGGATCCTTCCCTAAACTACCCTCCAAATCCATAATCATCTTGTCAAAAAAAGAAGGCTGATACAGCTCCTGAATCATGAACTCTATTTTGTTCCTATTTTTCCACCTCTCAAACACACTAAGCAAGTCAGTCTCATTGCTCACAGGCCACTTAATGTGATGCTTTCCAGGTGTGTGGGATAATATAGCAAGAAATTTTGGCTTGTGTGGTTTAAGAGGTTCTAAATGCAGAAAGTTGTATGCATCCTCAGTTAAATCAGCTATGCCATACTTATCTTTATCCCTCATATACTCTGTTGACCACTTCTTATACTTAAACACTATCAAACCACCTCTGTGTTGTATTGATCTATACAAACCAAACAAATACATTAAACAAAGTTTAAAACATTTAAACAAATGTTATAATATACACACTAATAATATACACATTTATAATATGCACATTAAAAATTTGACAGTAAAGTCTTCTACCCTCCGTTTAACAAACATGAACACCATTAAACCCTAAACATATTATGAAAAACCAGAAATATATGAAGTCTTTGTGTCCCTGTAGAAGACTTCACAGTGCCACATTACCAAACAACCAACTATGACTAACTTAACTGACATAACCAAACAACCAACCTTCAATAGTATATTTTTTAACCCCCTGTTTACAAACCCCTGTTGGTATCATTATGATTTGGTCCCATGAAATCCATTTGGAAACAACAAACATTCCACTTTAAATCTGAAACAGACAGAAGCCATGAACATGGAAAACAATAAACACAACAAAGACGTCAAAATCCCTATGAGTAATTAAAACCAACTTCACTTTGGGTACCCTCTGTTTTGGTAAACCCCATGAAAAACGATCAGGCAAACAATCAACAAGACTAATCACAACAAATTCATCAAAACCCTAAACAGAAAGGGCCGATTTAAACAGATTTCACTCAAAGTAGGAGGAATCACATATGAAACCAAAAATTAAATCGTCGTACTGCTGAAAACCCTAGAAATAGCAATATTCGAAAGACGTTTTCCATAATGCACAGAACTTACAACTAAACCCTAAAAATTCAGAATTTCTGGACGAAATTTGACATTAATCAACAAAGACTTCAACTTTAAATCCTTACCTGCCATTCTTCACTGTAGCATGCAAAAGATCTATCTTTTCCCTTCTGAAAATTTTCCCGCCTCGACGTCTCCTTCCTCTTCTTGCACAACTTCAAAGTGTCCGATCTATGGTTGAACTCCAGTTACTTGTTGTAGGCTCCTAACCAAACGCCATTGATATGGCCACGATGAAGAAGGAGAATGGCGATTCTGAGAAGGGTTTCGAAGGGTGGGGTGTTCTGAGACTTTTGGAGTTGAATAGTCACAGTGATGTGATATGCGTATGGGGGTTGTCAAATAAAAGTCTGCAGTAGTCAATTTCAAAAATAAATTCAAAACAAATGAATAAATTATATAAGGGCAAATCGGTCAGTTCATGTCATGTTTTGGTCTTCACCGAAGCCCAGCTTAAGTTTGGGCTAAATTTTTTTGGCCCATATTATACAGTGTTCAAAATGCAAACCTTGAAACATGGGGGTCCATAATGTAAATACCCCCAAAATACAGGGTCCAAAAAGCAAAAATTCCGTAGTGAACTAGGGAATCATTAGATAACCTGACTTTTTGAGACCTTCAATTCTGTTTAACCTAAAAGGCACACGAAAGTTGTTGATTAGGTTGTTTAGAATAATTCTATTTAGCATCGAAAGAGCGATTGAATTCAGAGGTTGTCGATTCTTGATTCCTTCTTGAATGTATGATTGTGCAGACTAGGTTTTAGTAGTCGAACTCGTATTTAGGTTAGCATTTCCCTAGAAGTCTTCCTCTCTTGATTAGAATCCCTGATTAATTTTTCCTTTTTTTTAGTTTTAATTAGTTGTTAGACCTTTTCCAAAATCTAAAACCTGATTAGCTTAGCAATCGAGATAGAGATTAGTTTATTGAGCTGCTAATTGAGTCCCTGTGGGATCGACCTTGACGCGCTACTACGTACACCGTGCGCTTGCGGCCCTATCAAAGACAGACGGCGACTGTCCCGTTGCCAGAAACGACACTGGCGTCGGCTGCCGCGGTGGTCGGTCGAGTTAGCGAGGGAGGGAGAGCAAGAGCAGTGAGGGGTCTCTAGTGTTTGAGATTGAAATAATCTGGAATGAAATGAAGAAGGAGAAGGAAGGCTTCTAATTCTAATTATAAGGCCTACAACTCAAGAACATTGGGTTGTCCAAAGAAATAAATCAGGCCCAAATACTCTATTAAATCCTCTATTGATCTCTTCTCTTGTATTTTCTTCTTAACCCAATACTTATTAATTTGGGGTTCCCGAGTAAAATTCTACGAAACAAAACTATGAGAAATTTCAATACTAAACAATGTCATGAGTCTTCACTTCTCGAATAAATATAAATTCGAATAAACCCAAATGGGAACTGGTCAGACAAAGGATCTGAATACTATGGTTCACTAGGAAGAATTGGTAATACTATTTGAGGAGTATCTATTGAGATTACCATACCGGAACATCGACGGTCGTTGCAATGTTCAAGTCCTGCAAAACACACTATTAAACGAAATAAAAAGTGCGAATCGATTTAATTATGTTTGATTAGCAATATTAATCACCATAGATTTGGGCGGGTTATAAAATCCACCCGCGAGATGAGTCAACTCGAGAGGTGGTTGCTCATCCGGTTTTGGCTTGACAACCTTGTTTACTAATGCAGTTATTAATTAAAGATCTCCAGATCGGGAACACGAACACCGTCTTATGAACTTCCCATTCAAGGTCAGCGGGTACGGCTTGGTCCCCATTAGTGTAGGAGTACTAAATTCATTTCTCTGTCGAGCCAGTAAGGCCTTGGTGAGATATATTTCCTGATTGGTTGGCTTGTAGCCCAACCCAAAGCGACAGGAATGTTTAGAGGTCGAAAATGTCGGAGCCACCTTGTCTGGCCTTTTCCCCAAAGACATCCTAGGAAAATACCCTTGTTTCTTCATAATAGCATGGACCTTCACTTTGGAATAATGATCGAAGTCAAAAGATGCTTCGTCCTCTATGACAACAACCATCTCAAAGTTATGGAGATCCATGTCAGTCGAAGTATGTTCTAGAACATTGCTTGGGCTCGAATGTCCCAGATCGAGATAGCCCCTCCCGAGAGGGTAATCACTAGGTCATGAATAACTATCTTCACCTTTTGATGTAGAGTTGATGTTACCGCATTGCAGTTGTGTAACCAAGGATGTCCCAACAACAGATTGAAAGCAGCTGAGATGTCTAGCACCATAAACTCCACATTCTGAGAGAAGTGATCAAACATTCACAACAATATGCTAAGGACAAACATTCATAGCAGAACCATTATCCACTAAAATCAATGGAATCACTTTATTAGAACAAAGTGAGGTTACTACACAATACCATGTGCACTTGCGGCGTATCATTTCTTTCATGTTTAACCTTGACTCGAGCGTTGACTCCTCATAAGGGTCATGAGCATGTCTGTTGAGTCATGTTCGTGGTCACTTGTATGACTTGTGGTTCTTAGGTCTTCAAGGGGTCACGATCGTGGCCTGCAGTGTCACGTGCATGACCCATTGGCTCCCTCCAAGCCCTTGTTTCACTTCTTTCTCTTTAGCCCATAGTTTTTGTACCTATTGTCTCAGTTTCGCATGGGTGAACTTCCAACCCCAACATTTGACTTTTCTACTCCAAGACTTGAACCTTTTTATCCCGCAACATATCCTTTTGATCGAGTTTCTTTATTTTCGATTAAAATCCTAATGATAAGAAAAACATACGATAAGTAACACTTTATTGGGGGGAGGGAAACAAAAAAAAAGTCCAAAATATAAGGTGGAGCATGGGCATGGTGGGAACAATGCGCTTGAGTTGAAGAAGAGGAAGAAAATGAATCTGGTAACTTGATTGAAGCTTGTGACCCTGATATGAACTCAACAACGGAGGTCACCAATGTTAAGAGCTTGCAAATCCAACAAGAGCAGATGAAGCTAAGCACCACTACCCTCTAAAGAATGACTTGTTAACACCACCATTAACAATGGATAAAGTATGAACAAAGTTTGAGAGAGAAAATGGGGAGTAAAGCCTTGATTTGATTCAATAACAATAACTAATGTTCTTCTTCCCAAATGAAGGAGATATAACATGAAAAGGTGTAAAAATTACAAAAGTGTCATTACATAACATAACATTTAAAGGGAATTAAAAGAAAGAAAGGGAAAAGAAGCAACAGAAAGAAGAAAGGGATACGAGGCTCGTTGGAATTTGCAAAAAGGCATGACCCGCGCCCAAGGAAGCGCTACCCGCACCTGTTCCAGAGAGAACAACTTCTACGCGGAAACAAGACGCGACCCGCGTGCGTGAGACACCACCAGCGCCTACTTCAAAACAAAGGGGAGTGCAAGGGAGGCGCTTCTAGCGCTTCATAGACGCCACCCGCACTCGTTTCTGGGCAAGTATTCAAAGGGACATGGGAGGCGCGACCAGCGTCCCATTAGACACCACCAACGCCTCCAAGCCAAGCGAAAATAAAAAAAGAGAAAAGGGGAGGTGCGGCTGGCGCCTGGGGAGGCACAGCCAGCGCCTGTCCTAGCCTTTGTTTTTCTGTCTTGTCTGTCTTCAGCCCCTATCTCCAACCGGGTCTAAAAATCATAAACCCGATGCCAAACATTCATGTTTTCCTGGGACGACCCAGTATGACGTTCGATCCCAAGGCCTTCGGGGTTGGTGACGCGCCCGAATCTTCTAGATGGTCTTAAAACTCATCCAAAGGATGACCGAGACGATCATGGGCTGTCCGGATTCCATCAGAAATCGAACCTCAAGACTCGGTGAGGTGGATGTGCCCCTTTTGGCAAAGGTGACGAGGTAGGAGTACGGTACTTGGGTCTCTTCATAAGGTCGTAATTTATGTCCTTTTCCGGACTAAACAATACCCCCATAGTTGAGCTTTACACGTCTCAAGCAAACTACTAAACATAAAACAAAATAAAACAGAAAACTATCTAGTCCTAACTCACATGTTTAGGAATCATGGATGCATTTAACGTATGCATCAAGCCCTTTAAACCCCCTCGTAGCCCGGGTGGATGAGTGTGGTCTCATGAGGTTTTGTAGAAGATATACCCACAAAATCCTAGAAGAAGAAGAGGAAGAAGATGAAGAGGTAGGGAAGTCAAGGAGAAAGAAAAAGGAAAAACTTTTTGAGGTTTTCAAAAACATTCACAAAGAAAAATCCAAAGGCACTTTGCACATTTGATCTTCCGATTCTCTAAGACCAACCCAAATCACCATCAAGCAATCATCAGGTCAATGCTCATAGGTAAGAACATCGCCCATAAGCAAGCACCAGTCATTTCACCCCCTTAAGATTCACGAAGAGCATAATAGTGGCGATCTCACTCTATGTTGTGTGGAAGTGCTCCTCTCATGTGTTTGCATGATGTTCGAGGATCCCTCAATGCTCAATCCAACACTTGTTGTTCTACCATAGACTTGGAAAACTACTCATCCTCCACTACTAAGAGCTATGCACACAATTGATGATCTTGAGGTCTTTATTGGGTTGTAGCAGGGCTAGGGCTAAGGAAAAGGACGGAGAAAAATTTGGGAATGTGGAGCTTTGAACGCTGGGACCAAGAAGGGTACACTTACAAATGATCCTCACCCCTCAAATACGAAAGCACACCTTAATACACACTTACTTACACACACATACACGTATTTGCAATACACTATCAAAATTCAAGAGTTACATATACGAGAAACTCAAGCCTTATACTTGCTTTAGTTATCCTCTTTTCCCTTCTACTTGAAAACCAACTAAGCATTTTGGTTTCACATTCAATTCTAGTCAGATAATTCAAAATATTTCTAATTTTATCACCCAATAATGACTAGTAAATAAAGATGGTTAATTTACAGTTACTTTTCAAAAGTTTGAACCTTCAAGTCTTGATTTCAAAATAATATAGTTGTCATCTTAAAGCAATTTTATTGTTTATTTCTTTTTATAAGTTGTTACTCTCTTATCTAACTCCTTTCAAAAGCATATCATTACATCGAGACACCAAAAAGGTGGTAGTTAAGTCGATAATCACTCCATCTGCTAAACATTCAATTCAACAAAATCATTTTCACATGTTAAAGTTGTCGGGTTAATGAGTCATATTTGCAACAAATAATTTTTCACTTAACCTTTACTCTTCAACTCGTGAAAATTACTTTTTTACTAGTTGTACCCTGACATGAATGTTAGTAGGTGAAACATGGAAACACTATGCTTGATAAAATTGATGAGAATCTTGGAGAATTGGGGAACATACAAAAGCAGATAACGGATACATGCTTACCCAGATCGACATTAGTAGCATATCTCAAATAAAAGGGGGACATGGCTATAGCTCTGAAGGAGATTAAAGATTATTGGAAGCAAAGATAAAAAATACAGGAGGTTGCTTTCAGATAGTTGCCTAATAGTTCATGAGGTCCTTACTTATATGAAGAAGAAGAAGAAGTGAGGGAGAAAGTACGTAGAGCTAAAGGTGGATATGAGCAAAGTTTACGATAAAGTAAGGTAGGATTTCTCGCAAAAGGTCTTGGAGGTGCTCAATTTTCCTCAACATTAGGTTAAGCTTATCATGGCATGCGTGAGGATAGTAAGGTATATGGTCCTTCTTAATGGTGATTCGACAAAGTATATCATCCCAATAATTGGCCAAAGACAGGGAGACCCACTACCTCCTTACCCCTTTCTTATTATCATAGAGGTTCTTTCACAACAATTTCTCACTCAAGAGGAAGAAAGTAAAATTAAGGGGGTTTGGATCATAAGGAATATCCCAATGATTTCATATCTTTCTTTATGGATGATTTTATTTTCTTCTTAAAGGTGCATACAGAAGTTGTGTTACACCTCAAGAACTACTAAACAACTTTAATCTCATTTCAAGGCAAGTAATAAATAGTAGGAAATTGTCCATTCTAATATCTCCAAATGTTACTAGTGAAGAAAAATGTGGCTTAAGGGCTATATTTGGCTTCAAAACACATACAGGTTTTGATAGATACCTTGGGGTTCCACCAACAATCTAGAAAAGGGAAACTCATCAATTCAGCTTCCTTGTTAATGCTATGAGTAGACTCCATGGATGACAGATAGGGTTTCTCTTTCCCAAACTAAGGTGATACTAATCAATGATGTCTTTGAAGCTATAAACCAACACATCTTTGTTGTTTACCGTATACTAGATAAAATTGCAAATAAAATCAACTCAGTCGTGACAACTTTCTTTTGGTGAAATAGTGAAGGAATAGGAATTTATTACACATTCTAAAAGGAATGGGAGGATTAGGGATGAGGGAGGCGAAGGCACACAATCAAGATATTTACGTTA
Source organism: Portulaca oleracea (assembly GCA_029582165.1). Lineage (NCBI taxonomy): Eukaryota > Viridiplantae > Streptophyta > Magnoliopsida > Caryophyllales > Portulacaceae > Portulaca > Portulaca oleracea. The sequence goes on from CM055880.1 coordinate 29,168,274, forward strand.
GGTAGTGTTGCAGACTTTAGAAGCGACAAAATCCACAGGTAGGGAGCATTTACAAAGCGAAGCATGGAGTATCACCACCTATTAAAAGAGAAGGTGACAATCACATCAAGCCTAATGCCTCTAGGCATGCAGAGGGATGTGCCCCATTTCAGAAAAAAAATTAAATCAAAGCTATATTGAAGGTTGGGGAGGGGGGACCTCATTCGAGTTAATGCCTAAACCTAATGGAATGGAGTAATTTTCGGGTAAGAGATCTCATCAATATGGATTCAGTCACCTGGAATGCAACTCTCATCATATGCAGCTTCAATGATGAGTCGACTTTGAAAGTCATGGCTATGCCAGTGTTCGGGATGATGAATGAGGATAAGTTAGTTTGGAATAAGACGAATAATGGTTTATAAACTATCAAATTGGGGTACATTGTGCTGAAGATGTAGAAAACAAGGTTGGATGGAGAACCACGTGATGAGAAAAGGCGAAAATTATGGAGAAATATCTGAGAGATGCATGTTCCACCAAGATGAATTTTTTTCCCTCGGAAAGAATACTATAATGCTCTCCCAATAAGGATGAAAAGATTTGTGCGAGGTCTTCCCCTTAGCAATACATATAATTGCAATATAATTGTCGAAACAGTGGCCCAACTATTTAGGAATTGTTACATTCACCAAAGAGTATGGGCAAGGTCTCTGTTAGGGATACGAGTACAAGATTAGGAGAATATCCCTTCTAGGATTGGTTGTCAGATTTGATCCTATTCTTAACTAAGCTAGACAAAGATGGTGGGGAAAGATGTAGCATCTTCTTAGGGGTTTATGGAATCTCTAGAAACATAAGAATGGATGCATTTTTTGTTGGCTGAGCATAGATCCTTAGAGGAATCTTTATACAACAACGAGGAGTTGGATGGGTGAAAACCGGCCAATTAGTTGCAAAGGATGGAAAGATTTAAGTCTCAATGGGAACAAGCCCGTAGCAGCACTATCCATGGGTAGTATTTTCTTTGGAGGTTGAACCCCTCATGCAAGAGCACTTCAAAAGTCCTTACAGATGGGGCTTATGATGCAAATATTTTACAATATAGGGCAACATGGGCTCGAATAGATGACAACAACCTAGTGGTTCAAAGTAACGTGCTCTTTCTTGACACATTCTGCTTTGCAAGCTAAATTCAAAGTTACAAATTTAACGTTGGAGTATGCTTACTGAGGAAGAGATGCAGTGGTGATCATGTCCGATAGTTGTCAAGCAATTCGGGATTTGAGAAATCCTAGCCAAATTGGACCCAACTATCATGGGTCGTCTATAGAAAGATGTTTTTATCGTTCAATTTTTTTATCTTATCGATAAGGTTTCTCTCGTTTCATAGTCAATTCAACACATAACTTGGCCAAAGTTGGATTGATGACTCTCAGGCTGGAATCAGTGAGACTGGCTGTGATGGAGACCATCCAGCATCATCTACAGCAGAAGCACAGGTAGAATCACAGAAGGGATTAGAGGGATCACCACCAGCAGGAGAGATAGAAGATGCACAGAAAACCCCAACAGCAAGTGCAACTTCTACATCATCTTCATCACCATTATCAACTTCACCAAAGACTTTCAAAGGGCACGGGAAGCGTTAAGACCTGGCGATTTATCCGAACTCATGAGAAGAGCAAAGCCAGTAGGCTTCCGAGCATCTTGGATCAAATTCAAGGATTCTACATCAACTTCATCACCCACCAGTCCATCAACAATATCCATCCAAGCTTGTTATACATTGGTAAAGCAAGTCTTGGCAATCCTAGCCATCCATCCCACCAACATTGGCCAATTGGACCAAGTTTAGTTCCCAGTAGCATTAGTCCAAGCAATACCCTTTCTCAATTCCATATCTTAATTTGGATTGAGGAAGATTCAACCAAGTTTCCCTATGAGAATTTTGTTTCTTGTCATGCATTTTTCAAGTCTAAGCTAAGTTCTAGCATGATCAAGTTTGATATCATCGAGTTATAAGCACCAACACATGGCCTCTTAAAATATCAGTTTTTGCAAAACCTCAGTTCTGTGCTAAGTGTTTTTACAACAACTTCTATAAGGGTTAGTTTGGTTATTTTCCACCTTGATCGAGCTGTTAAGATTACATCTAGCTTGGAGGAGGGCAGGGAGTTACCATAGTAACTTAGTTTTACCCTCTTAGTTAGGAAAACTTATGATTGGTCTTTATTTTCACTTTTTATATTTTGGTCCAACCAGATTTCAGTATGTAATTTTCTTTTATTTTGATAATGTATCCTGTTAGGTTAGTTAGTCTAAGATGTAATACAATGTATTTGATTAGTTTAAGCATGCTTAGGATTAGTTAAGGAAGATTAGGAGGTTTCTTCATACTCAGGAAACCTCTAATCAAACTATCAAGGCATGTAGTATATAAGCTGCGTTTTCAGCTACTTAATAAAATCAATGAGTGATATCCATAGCATTTTGAGTGCCTTGTTGAGCCTCTCGTTTATGAGTGACAGTAAACTGTCATCTGGCTAAGTCTACTTCAGTATCTAGGATTGACATTCCTAATGGTGTGTGTAGAGCTTGATTGTTTCTATGGTGGTGTGCCTGTATCCATTGAGATGATCAAGTCCTTGCCCTTGTTATTCATTTTGTAGTGAGTCTGTGTCATATTGAATGCAGTTTATCCTTTTTATCCTTATTGGTTTATCATCCATTCCAACTAATTGCATCCAATTAACTATTGTTCTTTACAAACCAGAAGTGTGAAAGTCTGTGTGGTGTCTGTAAGGTGAATACTCTGATATTTGTGACCTTGCATACATCAAGCTGCCTTTACAAAAAAAAAAAAAAAAGGAAAAAAGGATAGCGTTGTATGGAGAGGGAGGAAGTAGGAAGTATTACAGAATTTGGTGGTTCATCCAGTCCGTTTGTTGTGAATAAGTGAGAGTGAGAGCGGCTGCTTAGAGCACAGGCAACGCGGCACGGAACTGATGGAATTCTACAAGAATTCCCACGCAAAAGTTGCAGCCTGGAACAAAATTTGCTTGTCACACGAGAAGGAATGGGGCAGCAATATGGAATTGGGTGGGGTAAAAATAATTTTTTAATAGGTTTAAAAATTAGAAAAAAGGAAAAACACTTATTAATAAGGAAAATTGGATTATAATAATTCCAACTTTTACAAATTGGATAATCCCTACTTTTGTTTTATATTCTGATGGTCCAAAAAAATAAAATTGTATTGTAGTGGTACCTAATCCACCTCCACATTCTTTTTATTTTTTTAATACGTACCCCATATTGTTTTTGTTTTTTTTCGTTCATGCCTCAAAAAGATAATGAAATGTGGTTACTAAAACATTTTTAAATTATTTTTTTGAGACTCTGAGCAATTATTATTATTTTTTAAAATGAATAAAAGTGAAAAAATCGTAAAAAAATCATATTCTTTTTAAACGGAATTTACTTTTTATTGCTAAAAAAATATACGGAATAATATTCTTATTAAACTTTACAAAATATTAACATTAACAAATTTATCAAATACATAAGAAAGATGAACCTACATTGAATATTTTAAAATATAAAGGTGGAATGTGTTCCTGTGGGGTAGAAAAGATAGAATGAAGTTCCAAAAAATAGGAATTATATATGATGTGGATAAACAGACCCCTACTAAAATTTCAAAGTTTTGGAATTACATTGTAAATGCTCTTACCTAGTTCCTAGTTCCTACCCACTGTACCAATTACAGTGCAGTACAATACAATACAGGTGAGGTGAGGTGAGGTGCGTGAGGGCAGCATAAAATGGTGAATGCTTCTCGGTTGCTACATAGCCGATCATCACTCTGTCTCTCATTGGCACCCAATTTCACCTTCAAACACCATTCTCTTTCGTGCCGGAGCTTGACCACTATGACAATGGCCGCCTCCGATGACTTCGTCAAGGGAACCCTTCACCCTAATGGCGTTGCCCTCATCACCCTTGATCGTCCCAAAGCTCTCAACGCCATGAATACTGGTCTTTCCTTTTCTATCTTTCTTCTTTCCATTTCATCTGTTTTCTTTGCTGCTTATTATTGGAGGAATTGCCTTACTGACCTCTCCAAAGTATTCAACTTTTACTTGTTTCACGGTCCATCATAACCTAGTCAAATCAATTGTTTGGTTTTTATGCAATGCTGATTACAATCTGCAAAATTACATTTCTTAAGAAGCCCGAATGATTGGGAAGAGGAAACTCTCTAATATTTAGGTAGCTCTTGAAAACAATGATGGCATTTTGTGGCCTCCTAACACTAGTGTACACTTCACTGTGAATAGTTTCTACAAGGAAACTCTCTCATATAAAGGTCCCACTAAAGCTTGTTTTCTTGTGTGGGTGGTCATCAAAGAAAAGATGCCCTCCAGACATACTTAAAAGAAAATGTTGTGTTGGCTAATAGGTGCTCTTTGTGTTTAGAGAAGGAAGAGTCCATTAGCCACCTTTTATTGATTGTTGTTGGTTTTCCACCCTTTGGCTTTTGCTTTGATGGGGGGTTAGTTGTGTGCAACTTCTAGGTCAAAGATATATCCTAGTGGCATGGAGAAGAAGACTGAGGATGAGTTGGATTCTTGGTTTGTAGAATTTCGTACCTTTGACTACTTGATGGTGCACTTGGAAGATGAAAAGATTCCTTGTTTTTTAGAATCCAGAATACTAAATGACTTCAAACTTTATCTTTTGAGAATCTTTTGTCGTTTAATTAATGTGTTTCATAATGGCGCACGGGTTGCCATTTTGGATTTATCGGATAATATCATTGTAGAGGAGCTTAAGGGGTTGAGGAGGGTTTTTGGTTTCTGTTTTAACACTGTTTTGTAAATGGATGGCATTCCCTTGGTGTCTTTTGATAAATCTTTTGATTAATTATCCAAAAAAAAAAAATGAAAATCAAAACAATGGATATAGACCTTAGATTGCACAGGGTATATATTGTACTTTTGCTGATCTTTTTTTTTTTTTTTTTTTTTTTTTTTTTTTTTTTCCTGCAGATATGGACATTAAATTCAAAAGCTTTCTTGATCTGTGGGAAAAGGATCCTAGAGTAAAATGTGTCTTAGTTGATAGCAGCTCACCGCGTGCATTTTGTGCTGGTAATTTGATGATATGATATCCAATATTGTCTCTTGCAAATAATTTCAATTTTCCTTGTCTAATGTTTAATCTGTCAAGCCTAATTTTCGACCTAAAATTACTGTTTTGTCCTGCCAATGTGAGGAAAGAACTGGTAAGGTTTTTAGTTAATTAATTCCAGCGAAATGTAGGAATGGTTGTAAAAGGCATTGTAGCCGATATCCAGGAGGTTAAAAGCAGAAATCTTGTCTAGAAGTTCCTTTTACTTTGTATCTCTTTCCCATGAAGCTTCTTTTACTGTCATTTCAGGTTATGCCCTGTATGGCTGCTGCTTGTTGTTACTGCTCATAGTTCTACATCTGTTTTTTATTTGCCATTATCAGTTGATTTGGCTATAAAACCAATGGTTCTGCTTGGATGATGGCCTGAAGCATATGTTCATTTGCAGGTGGTGATGTGAAGAATATTGTTACCAACAACAAATTGCCATATGTGATTGAGGTTTAGTGTATTCCAGATTGTTTATATGTTTTCTGTAAATAGTGTGTCATTGTTGAAAGCTGAATTTACCTTTGTACATTCTATTGACAAAAACTATGACCTATTCAAAAAATTTCTGTGAGGTGTCTAGTATTTTGTGAAAACTAAGGTTAGGTCCCGTATTTTCCAAATGAGTTAGCCGTCCCCTTGTATTTTACTGTAACTTGACATAGGGTATTCTCCAAATCTCCAGTGGCCTTCCGATGAGTCCTTAGGCTGGAAGCAAACAAATAAAGAAAAAAAAAAACACCTCGCAAGAATTACCCAATTTGCCTCAAACTATTCCTGGTAGAGTTTTGAAAAATCACAAATTTGGAGTCTTCTATTATGGTTTGATCAGACAAGACACATCAATGAGTTGTCCATTTGTTTAGAGTTAGTGTCCGCTCTAGGGTCTGGCACTATGACAGCAGAACCTTTTTTTTCGGGAAACACTGATTACAAGTAGGAGCCATTTTGCTATGAATTCAATTTTTGGTTTGTTTTTCCGACAGTCATTGCTGTATTGATTAAATACAAATTCTCCATATCCTATTCCTGACCTAAAATTCAGTTGACCTCATGAAAATGAGGTCTAATTTGACCACCCTACAACCAAATAGCAATGACATTGCAAAATCAGCTGCAAACAAACGATGGGGAAGGGAACCTTGTGAGAAACATTCAGATTTGGCATAGCATTTGGTAACAGTAGACCAGATCAATACAACCTAGCTTACACATATAGCTAACATAGCATTAATACATTGGACAAACTTCACATGACTACATGAGTTCAAAGATCCTGGACTAGAAACAGGAGCTAGGGGCATTAGTTGATGTGACCAAAGCTTGTTATTACTTTTTACAAACTTCACATGACAAACTTTTCATGACTACATTAGACTTTCACACTCACATGCCAGTTAAACCAACTGGAAAAATCAACAATATGTAAGTTTCCCTTCAGTCCCTTTATTATTATTGTTATTGTTATTGTTATTTGTCTCATACAAATGCGACGAGACAAGAAAGGATTAACACCATATTCCATTGTATGAAACTCAAACTACCAATGCTAGTAAACTGACAAGAAAATCAATACCACATAAACTTTTACATTTGGCCGTGTTTTTGGGATGAATCATCATAAGTCGTAACAGATGAAACTTATAGGATGTAGGAAAATAAGACTTAGCTCCGTAATCCATTTCACTTTTTGCTAATAAAAAATTACAGTTTAGTTTGCGCCCGGGGGGGGGGGGGGTGGTGGGAGGGGTTTGTTTGGATTAGCTCCATCTACCATAAATTAGCCATCTAGTTATGCATCATTCTTATTAAGCAAGGAAAATAACAATTAGTCACAGAACAAAAGTATTAACTCAGAAGTATGTAACAAAGTTCTTGTAGAAAAAGCAATGCATATATTCTCCTTGAATATTATCCCATAATCTTATTGAATGGCCTGGCCCAAGGGATTTTCATCAATTATGGAAACACATCATGCACATTAAATACAATTCCAATTTGTTGTTTTCCTTGTATACTTTTAGTTTCCTGCATTAAGTGTTATTTCTTCCATTTTGATTTATCCCCTTTGTTTTCTTCATCATGCCGTTGAACTGTGGCCCATGACGCATATTGTAAAGTATTTATTGTGACTACAGTTTGACAACATGCATTTTCTTGTGGTTTGGTTCATTGTTTTGCTTCCATTGGCAGGCATTTACTGCAGAGTATACATTGATCTGCCAGATTTACGAGTATAAAAAGCCATATGTGAGCTTGATGGATGGTATAACTATGGGTTTTGGTATTGGCTTATCTGGTCATGGCAAATACCGCATTGTGACAGAGGTACTATAGTTGGTTTGACAATGACTGTGCATGAATTAGTGCAGACATCATATTTTAATCATCCTTTACATAATTGTTTGCAGAGGACCCTTATTGCAATGCCAGAAAATGCAATTGGGTTATTTCCTGATGTTGGGTTTTCATATATTGCTGCAAAGGGGCCTGGAGAAGGTTCAATAGGTAAGCTTCTTCTGTGTTCACCAATTCTTAAACCATAACTCTTGCCCTCCTCTCTTCCTGGAAAAATAGTAGTATAGGGAAGTGAAAGACTTAATTATTTTCTCTTACATCCTGTGGGAGCCTTTTATCGCATATCTTGAAGTGGGCCTTTGATGCCTTAAGAGTTCATAGATTAGACTTCAGGCCTCTTCAAGGGGGTTAGGGTAGAGGAGACAGGAGATGGGCTCAAATACTATGCAGAACCTCTAAATTTTGTTTTTCATATAGGATGTAAGAAATTATATGAAGACAGATGTCATATGTTTGATGCATGAAGCTACAAGTGGGATGTCTGCTTGCTTTATTGCTCTCGTACTAGGTGAGGTTTCAACTTGTCTATACTTCTGAGTAGTGAGATGATGAAATTGACACTCCAGCAATGGTAAGCATAAAAGACGGAAATTACTAGTGTCTTGGTAGAATTGAAGGCACTGATTTGTGGAGGACACTGGAATTTGGAAACTTGATTCAATCTTTATCCGGATGGCGAAAATATTATTTGGGAAACTATCTACCTCTGTCCACTGGGCTTAGGGAAACGAGCTAGTACAAAATGTTCTGTATAAAGGAGATGAAAAGAAGCTTGCCTGTAAGATGATGTGTTGTAGATTATTTGTACTTTGAGAGGCTTATGTGATGAGAAGCCTACTTTGATTTAGTATTGCTAGTTCAAGCAAGATGCCAAGACCACATTCTTTCTAAATACTAATTTGTTGGTTGTTCTGCTGGTTTGTCTTCCTCTGTTTACCTTCCTTGATGTATTCATTTTAGTTTTTGCCCGTTTTCTTTTCTCCAGGCGCTTATCTTGGTATGACGGGCAAAAGGGTATCAAATCCTGCGGATGCCTTATACATTGGCCTGGGGACTCACTATGTGCCATCAAGAAACCTTGGTCCTTTAAAGGATGATATTTTGACGTTTACATTGTATGTAATGCACACTTGGCTTTTAATTAATTTCATACCTTCTTTTGTCAACCTGTCTGCTAGAGGCCTACGGTGGATTTTATTATTGTATGATGCTTGTTTTCTTGCGTCTCAAGCAAGCCAACAAAGAAGAAAAGGGTGCCACTTGAACCATCTGATAATTATCGAAGCCAGATGAAGGAGGTTCTCAAGTACAGTTTTACCTTTTTTATTTACTTTTTTATTGCCTTGGGGCATGAGGGGAGCCTGAGAGGGTCTCCCACCTGACTCAGCTTGTGCCTATGTGAAAGGGGTCTTTATGTCAATGACGTTTCAGTGTTCTACTACATGCCTCATATTTGAATCGGTCAACTAGCTGCTATTTCCAATCTTGGTGTTTGTAGAAATGAATCCCATGAGGCATCTGATTCTTAGCTCCTGGTCATAAATGGACCAATCTCCTCTGGTTTTATTACTAGTCTCTAAAAGTTCTATAGATTGTGTACACTGTTATGCTACCCCAACTCTTCATTTTCCATACGGTACTTGTGTTGGACCCTCGGCACTTGGACAAGTATACGACACTCAACACTTCAAATTACAATGAAAATATGTAAAATTTCATAAAGATATCCAAGTTTGACACCCATATCCGTGTCTATATCGGACACTAGTACCCAAGTCCGAGTTACATAGGTGCAACGTATGTGAGAATTCAGAAATTCGGAGATTGAACACAAGTCACTGCATCTGTCTATTTATCTATTAAGTTATGAATTGTGTACAGTGTATGGGAGAATTTTGAAAATTGGGGATTGAACTCAAGTCATTTATCTATCTAATAGAACCCCCCCCCCCTCCCCCATCCCCAAGAAAAAAAATATGTTTCCACTTCTTTCAAAGTTGTGTTGTACAGTTCAGAGGATCCTCACCAGGACATTGCAGCAATACTATCAAATCATAGCAGCCAGCCTGCGTCTGATCCACAGCTGAAGTCTCTTTTGCCTCATATTGCTTCTACCTTTAATGTGAACAAGCCAGTTAGAGAGGTAATGGAAGGACTGAAAAAGCATCAACAGAGTTCTGATGCCATGGGTAAGCTACAAATACTTAGTTTTTGTGGTGGATAAACACTCTACCAGTCAGGTGTTGACACAAACCACAATTACCAGGAACACTTCCCTGGTCACCTAATCCAGAATGCGGATCACTACTTTATGACAAATTTCATTTAATTTAGGCTTTGGATAGCTCACGTTCCAACTTAGATTGCAGGATTATAGAGCGATCTTGGTAACTATGATACAAATCCATTTATTTCAGACGTGCCATCTTTTTCTTTCCTGTCTTAACCTTTTTTTCTTTTTTTTAATTTGTATTTGGGGGGAGGGGCGCATTTTAATTTGGTGGGAGTATTCATCATGCGTTTGGTTGGTGCCTGTGCAGAGATTCCAGTTCTGGTTCATGGTGTTTATTTTCTGAAGTAAATCATCTGTGTTTATTGATCTTGTTTTGTTTTGACTTGAAGAATTGTTCTTTTCTAATGTGTAGTGGCAGGTTGGGCCACAGAAGCCTTGGAAGCATTCAGCAAAGCTAGTCCCTTCTCACTTTGCTTAACACAAATGTATTTTGCTGAAGTTGCATCAGGCTATAAAAGGAATGATCCTGAGCTTTCAAAAGTACGTCATGGCTTCTCCTTTGTTTTTCCATTTTCATTCTTTAGAATTGCTTTTCTTGTTCTTACTCTTTATCCATTGCCATTGTTCAGCTGAATGGAGTAATGAAACTTGAGTATAGAATTGCGCTGAGATCTTCCCTTAGAGATGATTTTGCAGAAGGCGTTCGTGCAGTGCTAGTGGACAAGGATCAGGTCATCATCTTGTACTTTCATACAGAATAACTAGTAAGGGTTTTGAGTCAATTGCTTTTTACAGCTATTAACAGGCAGTAAGAATTGAGAGTCGACTTCAGTGCAAATGTGCTGTTAATGATCAAATTGATAGCAGGAGAGTGGGACAATGATTTGGGAAACAACATAAAAAGAGCAACACTGAGTCTGAGACAGTACAATTTTAGCCCTACCAAAGATTTACTTGCCAGTGTTGCAAGTACTCTACTTTCCACCCTCTCCACCCAGTGGAGCAAGCATTTCTCTTCATGAGGAGCATGGGAATGGTGGTGATGAGGTTGGGCCTACGTTCTGGGCTTTGGCATTTCCCTACCCCCTATCCGTTTAAGGCTCACTGGGTAATGCAATAACAGGGACCCCCCAATGGTTGGACTGTTTACCTTAATGAAGAAGAAAATTTGTATAATTTTAACCCTCCTTGTGGGATTTTGTATCTTAAATGCTCACATTCCCTGGCAGAATCCCAAATGGAAGCCGCCAAGTGTACACGAGGTTGACATCAAGGAGGTAGAGGCCATTTTTGAACCACTAGAGGCAGGGATTGAAGAATTAAAGGTTTAAACTTTAAATAGAAAGTAGATTATTGTTTTCAGCAATTGATCAAGCTAGTACTTTAACCATTTTCTAGCTGAGTATATCAGATAAATAATTAACTGATACATTCATGTTCGTAATTGAACAAATTGGTGGATGAAATGCAGTGTCTGCTTCCTTGCTTCAAATAATCAGCATCGTAAACTTTTTGATATCTGTAGATTGTTGTCAAAATATTTCTTGTAGCTGCTTGTATATTGGAGCCAACCTGAGTCAAGCCCGAGCTTTCCTATCTTGAGAGTGCACATTCAAGCTCGGGCTTGGTTCTTGGGTCAAAAATAAAAAATTTTTAAGCTTGAGCTCTGTTGGTCTATGGCTGAGGTCGTCCAAGGCTTGTTTGAGTCTCAAGTCTCAACTTAGCCATGGCTACTCCACAACAGTTTTTAAAGTTTTCCGTGTATAATGAGTCTTACATATTACTGCTAAATTGGATGATCAGTGAAGCAATTGTATAATCCTCTCGTTATTTATAGGATCACTGTCATTTCGTTATTTATGCATCATTACATTAATCAACGAGTAAAAAGTTACTAGGTGCAACCTTTATCATTTTATCCTTTTTTTTAAAGTATATTTTTGAAATGATATATAATACAACTATTAAGCATCTTTTCTAAGGCTTCTATCTATATTGTCTTTTATCGGTTTTTAAAGGTTTTCTCTTGGGTTTCTTTCATGTCAAAACTGATTTTCAAAATGGCATTTTGAAAAGCTTTTGTGGATCCACAGGACCATGGGAATCAACCTCTCCAATAGCTCCTATTCACGGGGGAGTGTAGCCTACATCTATATTGTAATGTAGCCTACATCTATATTGTCTTCTATGAGAATAGATAGAAAATAATACAAGAAATAAGTATAACATTTGATATGATAAAAGAAGAAAGAAAAATGACTCAAATAGAGCAATCAATCTGCATAATTTCCTCCATGAGAAATATGACTAATATGAACTTTGCTGCAATAACCAATGTAAAATTTGGTGTTGTTTATTAAAGTTTTGAATCTTCCGTGAAATATGAATTCTTTTTATAAGGCTTAAATGAAAGAAAAAACTTGGCCGTAACCTTCCACAGCAGTTAATAGTGTCTCGATTCAACTACTAGTCTACTACTCATTTGCCATCTTCACTATTGTTGCTTATGCTAGAAGAAAGAAGTTGTTCCAAGATATCTGGTAAATCCAACTAAAATAAATACTGTTGGATATTAAGGTTTTTGATAATGGCTACAATGTAGTAGTTTTCTCTTGTTTTTATCTTTCCTTGTCCCACATAGGAAGAAAAGGGAGTTGAGAGTGGGTTTATATATTACACTTTCTCTCCTAGTGTTGTATTAAGTTGAAAGTGGGTTTTATGGAGGAGGGTGTGGTTTGGGCCTCCACCGGCGCGCGCCGCCGCGCGTGCCGTGGGTCGGGTGGTTTTGAACCGCGGTTTATTTTAATTGCATTTTAAATGTGTTCAACTAGCCGTTTGAATCGATTTCATTAGATTCTTTTATCCGTATTTAATCCAGTCAAAGGTTTTAATTCCCTTCTTTATTCTCTTCATTATTTTCAGATCTTCTGCTTTCTCTTAATGGCTCCTTGATTCTCGTTTTTGTTAATCATCTTGTCCCCTCAGTTTCTCCTATAAATTGGAGCGTCTGGTGGACTGTGTTGAACACATAAAATTCTCTTCTCTTCTCTTCTCCTCTCCTTTTCTTTTCCGGGCACACAGTTTCGCATACTCCATATCCTTGGCCATGAGTGCACGTGTCCAGGGATAATCTGAGTTAACCTTGGGGAGCGACCGGCAATCCCGATTGGCACCGAGGTCGGGCCATAATCGCTTTCAAGGCAGTGGTTCTTCCACGACTCAGTTCTCCTTCTGTTTACCACAGCCTTGAATCGTTTTCCAGCAGCCTTGATTATTTTTCTAACAATTTGAAAGCGATTATTGTCAATGGCTGCTCCTCTTAAGACCCTTGCTGAGATCTACAAAATTGAGCCTTTCGATGGAACCAACTACAAACGATGGTCCCAAAAGTTGTTGCTCTGTCTTGAACAATTAGAGATTGATTATGTGTAGTCCTCGCCTCATCTTGAAGATCCAGATGCACCTCCTCATCAGAACGATCCTGAGCAAACCCCTACTGCTCCAAGAACCCCTGTTGTTCCACTTGATGAAAATGGCAAGAAGAAACTGGAGAAAGACAACAAAGTCGCACGGAGTTATCTTCTCAACAACATGTCGAACCCTCTGTTCGATTTGTTCGCCATTTTCAAATCTGCGAAGACCATAAGGAAGAAGCTCGAGATTAAATATGACGCTGATGATGCTGGGAAGAAGAAGTATGTCGTTCGCAAGTGGTTGCAATTCCAGATTGTAGATGACAAGCCTATTATGGAGCAGGTTCATGTGTACGAGAACCTTTGTGCTGAAGTTCTGAAGTTCTGAATGAAGATGTGCGAGGTACTACAAACGAATGTGCTGATTGAGAAGTTTCCGCCATCCTGGAGTGATTATAGGAATCATTTGAAGCACAAAAAGAAGGATCTAACTCTTCAAGAATTAATCAGTCACATGAGAACTGAGGAAGCAAATCGTTTGAAAGATAAGATGTCTTCTCTCTCTTTGAATTCTGTTAAAGCTAATCTAGTTGAATCTTCTGTACCTTCTAATAAGGACAGGTTCAAGGGAAAGAATAAGAAGGATCGGAAGCAATCCAAGCATTAGAAACCATTGAACAAGCCTAACGCTAAAATCCAGAAGCAGAAGGTTACTTATTATGTCTGTGGCAAACCAGGCCACAAGGTATATCAGTGCAGCCAACGTAAAGGAGCAAACCAAACCCATCAGAAACCCGCTGGACAGAATAACAATCAAAATCAAGCTAATCTGACCGAGGAAACTGAAGTATTTTGTGCAGTAACTGTGGAAGCTAACCTCGTGATTAGCAACGAGTGGATTCTGGACAATGGAGCAACTAGATACTTCTGCACCAACAAGGATCTAATGCATGACTTTGAGGAGATTCCTGATGGTGAACATGTCTTCATGGGCAATTCTTCCACTGCTGCGGTACTGGGTAAAGGGAAAGTTCTCCTTAAATTTACTTTTGGAAAATCTTTATGTTTGAACAATGTGTTGTATGTCCCTTCCCTTCGTGGAAACCTAGTTTCTAGTAGTCTCCTTGATGTTGCTGGTTTTCAGGTGAACCAAAAGGCTGGGAAAATTGTTATTCTTCGTAATGGGGTATTTGTTGGGAAGGGGTATCGTAGTGATGGCTTATATGTTCTGAATGTTGCATCTGATGCTAATGGAAATGCTTCTACTTCTGCTTATATTGTTGAGTCTGTTAATCTTTGGCATGGTAGACTTGGACATGTGAATTATGCTTCTGTAAACAGGCTAAAGAACATGAAATTAATTCCAAATGTTAGCACAGAAAATTGTTCTAAGTGTGATGTCTGTGTTGAGGCGAAATTTGCCAAGAAACCTTTTAAATCAGTAACTACAAGATCAACACAGTTGCTTGAACTTGTTCATTCAGACCTAGCTGACTTTAAGAACACAATGAGCAAAGGAGGAAAGAAATGGTATATTACCTTGTAGACACCGGAATTTGTACCGGTATGAAACCCGACTCACCAAAAAATATATAAGCCCAAAATATATCCGAAATGATTGTTAAAACCCAAAGGGGTTTTATTTTTTATTCACAGCCCACACAGAAGAAGCAGGCCAGGCGCGCGCCTCGGCCCAGAACGCATAAAACCTGCCTAGGGTTTGATCCGGCCCAGAAATAATCAAACCCCGCCTAGGGTTTGATTGAGTTTGCAGGCGACGTCGTTTTACACCAGGTCAGCGATCCGTGTGACGAAAATTGTTACACCCCGCCTAGGCTTTGGTGATTTTAGCGCCAAAAATTTATGCATGCATGCAATTGCAATCCCCTGATTTTTGCCCACGTGGTTGACTTTGCCCCTTGACCCCATATACCCCGCCTAGGCTTTGGAATAAAACGGCTTGATTTTTGGGGTATGTCTCCCACCATTTCCCTCCAAAAGCCATACTCTTCCACCTATAAATACCCCCTCCATTCCACCTCCATTTCATCAACAACTCCCACAAAAAAATCATCTCTCACCACCAACAATCATATTCCCACTCTCTCAAATTCTCTTCTTAACTCTATCCTTCCATCATCACCATAATCACATAACCATCCATACCACACTTCTCTTAAACCAACCACATTTCTCATTCGGGTTTTAAATCAAGGGGCAACTAAAGGGATCAAGTTCGGCGCTGTCACATCTTAAGCAAGGTTCGATTCTCTTCTTTAAACTATTGTATTTAATCATGTAATTCTTTAATCCCATGCTTGTACATTTATTTTATAAAATAAAATCGCATTGTTTTTATATTGCATGTTCTCGAATAATAATTCCGCGAAATTAATCCCCGCTCTCTTTCTTTTCAATGTTGATTTTTGTAGAGTCTGTTTTTTTAAACAGGCGAATTCGAGTTCCTATAACTCTCTAATTCGTAACCTTACCCCCGAATCTAGAAATCGGGTTCGTAGACCAGAGTCTTTCTTTTATTTTATGGTTATTTGATTTCCTTAAATCGGCTGGCGACTCTTTAATTTTTTATAAATTCGTTTAATTATTTAAAATATTCGATTTCTTACACAAAATTAATATCAGAAAATGATTTAATTTTTGATCAAATGATAAAAATGGCCTTGGCTTGTGGAGAAAATGACCAGAAATTATTAAAACCTAGGAGGGTTTTAATAATTTCCACCAACTTTTTCCTAGGACCTAGGGCCGGCCCAGAATTCGTCAAACCCTAGGCGGGCTTTGACAAATTCTGATGGTCCGCTCGCTTCTTGGGCCATGACTTGTCAATTGGGCTGAAATTAAATTATTTGAAATTATTTTTGTGTAATTTCCAGATAATTTAAATAATATAAAACGAGTTTGTAAATAAATAAAGTTTCATTATCCCGAAAATGAATTTCGAAAATTTAAAATATCCTTATTTAAGGATTAAGAAACCTTAGTCGGCTCCCAATCACAAGTGTAGCGCATCCGAGGAAAACATTTTTTCCCCCGAACGGGGAGGGATTTTTCCGGGTCCTACAGATTGGCGACTCCACTGGGGACTTAAACTTTAAAAAGAGGGTAAAACTTGAAAAAAATAAAATTGATTTGAAAGTGTAAAAGGGATAAGTTAATTTATTTCGCGTTTTTATTATTCTTTTAGGCACCCCTTGCATACCGGGCCACTAATAAGGCCTTTTGACACGTTAGCACAAACGCGACGGTTTAGGTTACCTAGGATTTCCCTTGAGAGCGGGAGGCCACTACTATGGGGATGAACTCTACATCTCTAAGCATTTGGTCGCTCCTCTCTCGACGTCACACTCCGAGAGCTTCCTTGAAGTACTTTGAGAAATACCATAACTGTTTACCTTATGGTATGCAGAACCGGGGCGAAGGCATGCGGTAGGCTATATACCCAACCATAAAAGTCCATGAATTTAGAGCCTTGGTTTAGGGTACCCCTTCATATGTATGCTATGTGCTATGTATATCCCTCCCCTTTTCTTGTCTTTTTGTAAAGAGTCGACCCTAGTTTGGAGGTTTTATTCTAGTCCATATAAAATTCATTGGGTTGAGAAAAGGACTATTTATTAATTAATATAATTAACTCAAGGACATTTTGGTTAGCCCAAGTGGAAGGGCCCATTTATGTTTGAAAGTTAAATATCTTAATTGATAAATAAAAATTGACTCACCTTTGATGATATTACATGACCCTCTATGAAATTCTCTCAACAAAGGTCCAAAAAATAATAATTAAAAGTCTAACAAAGTTAACGGATAATGTCTTAGACTGCATAATAGTCACTAGGCTTGAGTAAATTAATTTATCGGTTTAATTAATAAGTCCATCATATTTGTGGCCGACCCGTTGTTAGGCCCAACCATATTGGATTTCTCAATTAAAACCTATAAATTAATTATGCTCGCTTATTGTTGACTTTATCCAGTCCTTTACAATATCTATTCTCCCCGAGTTAAATAAGAGAAGTATAAAAAAAAAGATAAAAAAAAATGGGTTGTCGGTCTTGCTGAACATTATTCTAGTCCGCATAATAGCCAATAAGGTTTGAGCTTCCTGAGTTGTTGGGCCAAGTTACGGATTCTCCTTAAAACGGTCGGCCTGTGGATTGGGCCCATCCGAATTGAGAAACACTGACTATAGTCTGCCAACTTATGACCAGCTCGCTATGTTGACTTTATTCGGCCCTTTATAGTGTTCTGCTTTTAGGTCCATATAGAGTTAGGCCATATACTCCCAAAAAGTAGGTGAGTCCGCGGTGTCAGCATACATCTGTCAAGGATCATATAGGTCATCTAGGTCATGTATGCATCGGGTAGAACATGTCGGAGAATGTCATCGAGTGTCCTAACTTTGAATTTCCATGCAGGCGTCATGGGTGATCAACTCCGAGCCCGCATTCGAGATCCACGAACAGGCCGTTTGGTTCCAAATCCTCGCTACGATCCGTCTGCCACCAGTAACAGAATCATGTCTGGAGAACAATTCCAAGAGATCCCGGTCTAGAGCACCGAAGCCAACATCACGAAGCATTTGGATGAACTCTACACCAAAATGCAAGGTCAAGTATTTGCCAATACTTTAGAGCAAGAGCAGAAAGTGGGCAAGAGGCTAAATGAGCAGCAACAAGTGATGGATGGCATACTGCAAGCCATTACTAAGATCAATACCAAACTAGGGTTAAATGATGAGGAAGACGACGAAGAAATACAGGGATTTGAGTCCGAGCCGGAAATCATCAAGACATATTCAGATTCTAGAGGAATTGGGATATCCAATACCAAGGTCGATGCTCCCGAGGCATCTAAACTCATGAAGGATCCTGCTGTTAAGGCCCTCAAACAAAAATTAGAAAGCCTTACTAAAGCAATGAGCACTGTGCCGGCTTTTGCTGACAAATATTTGGAAGTGCCATTACCTGTTCAGCCAATTCTGAAGGTTGCTAATAAAGTTGAGGTACCGAACATCAGGTTCAAACCCTCTGAGAATCCAATTCATCACATTGAAGAGTTTATGAGGCTAGCACCACTAAACCGAATTGACGTCAGCTTATACTCTACTGTTTTCCCATCCACTCTAGATGGCGAAGCCAAGGTGTGGTATCATGCTTTACCACTTCGAACCAAGACTGATTGGAATGAACTGTTCAAAGGCGTCATTAGTCACTACAGTAGAATCCAGAGGAAGCAGGCTACGGTAGATGACTTGACCACCATGAAGCAACGTGATGACGAATCCTTCTTGGATTACTTTGAGCGATGGCACACCAAGCTGTCTCACATCAATGAGACAATTCCTCTTCGCCTACAGTTGTCTACTTTCAAGCAAGGGCTAAAAAGCAGTTTATCCAAGCACTTGGGATACCACGTCATCAAAGACTTTGACTACTTGAAAGACATCTGCGTCCAACTAGAGGCGATGCAAAATGATAAGACTGCTTCGCCTGGATGGAAAGGGTCTAGTTCCAACAGGAGGGCCACTAGTGCGTCTAGCCACCCTCCTAAGATCTTGGAAACTAACTCTATCCAGCGCAAGGGGCCTTTCATACCGAAGTACGAGACTTACACACTATTGGATGTCTCTTACTCACAAGCTCTTGATCGATTGGTCAAGAAGGGTTTTTTGGTCCTACCTTTGCCAAGGGAAGAATCAGCCACAAAAGGAAAGAACTTGCCGGTATCATCGTTGCCGAGGACATGATACTGAGAAATGCTGGTCTCTCAAAAACAAAATAGAGGACATGATAAGGGACGGGACACTGCCCATGCCAAAAGCTGCTCAAAAGCCTAACAATCAAAATAACCCTTTGCCCGAGCATACCAACGCTATACTTCAGGGAGTTTGTAGCTTTGATCCTTCCACTTTGATTGTTGAAACGGGTCAACCTATTCCCAAGATACTCGACTTTCATGAAGACCTCTTCATTCATGGTATTTGGGATAGCGACGACGATGAGCAACATGAATACTCTAATACAGAATGGATAGAGCCAGATGAGCTAACGTCAAATGATGTAGCATTTCTCACTCGATCAGGCCGCCATAACAACAGGAACACCACCACCCCAGTGGCTGTTTCTAGTCCTACACCAATGGTTACCAACGACAATCATGTCCCGCCTGAAGATCCTCTCGTTACACAACTCAAGAAGACCAAGGCTGAAGTTACCATCTGGCAATTGATTTGTACCTCACAGGCACACAGACAAAAGATGATGAACGCTCTTACTGCATTAACAGTGTCTCCCATGACAACTCCTGAATCTCTAGTTGCTCATGTGACTACCCAGCAAGAGTCTATCACTTTTGGGATTGAAGATCTACCTCAAGGAGGGGCATCTCACAACAAAGCACTATACCTCACAGTGCAATGTTCCAACAAGACTATCCCTCTAGTTTTGGTCGACAATGGCTCAGCTGTGAATGTATGCCCTTGGAGGACGGCACAGAAATTAGGAGTCCAACAACAACACTTGGCTCAAAACGGTGTCCAGCTTAGGGCTTATGACAATTCCCCTCGGAAGTCGGTTGGGTCTATAATATTACCCATCACTATAGGCAACATTACCTGGAATGTGGAATTCGTAGTACTGGACATTCTAGCCTCCTCCAATTTGTTGCTAGGGAGGCCATGGCTTCATGAATGCAATGCCATAGCATCTACCTTGCACCAGAAGGTGAAGATGTTGGTCCAAGGACAGGTCATCACCATCTGGAGAGAATCCATCAATGTTGTCTTCACTCCTAAACAAACAACCCTTGAGGTAGAACATAATTCTATGGACGAAGAACTTCACAACTTTGAGCTTGTGGCAACTTTGAGCCAGGATGAAGCTTCCTTTGACTTCGATTCCTACTCAAACCCAAAAGTGCATGCAATACTCAGGAAACAAGGACACTTCCCTGGAATGCCGCTAGGAAGGAACCCGAAAAACAAGATTCCTCCCGTGTTCAAGACATTTAAACAGAAGGGCAGATTTGGCTTAGGGTACAAGCCAACTGAAAAGGAAGTTAAGCTCGCTAAGGTAGCCATAGCTGAACAAAAGAGGATGGACAATCCACCTACCTTGTTCCAAATGAAGCCCTATCCACTCACTCTGAATGGGCAGTTTGTTAGGGAAGGTGATGACTTCCCTTACTATGGGTTCCTTGAACCGTACTACCTGAAGAACAAGGGAGTTCAAGTTGCTGGGTTAGAGGTTTTCAATGACTGTACCATTAATATGGCTACTGTTTTTATCCCCGCTCGGGACAAACAGCCACCATTGGAATGGACTCATCTTGCTGGGAGAAACATATTTGGCATCTTTGTCGCAAGAAGTCGCTAAGGAAGAACACAGAAGCCGACGTTATATTGCTGCATTATCCAACCCAAGCTTTGATCCAAGTCTCATGATCACTGAAGAAGAAGAAGTCAAGGCAGTCTCATGGGTCGACGCTGAGAAGAATAACTTTGTTTTATCTGTAGGAGAGTCTGTTCCTATAGACATAGAGTCTGGTCCTAAGAGTCAAGAGTCAAGTGAGTCTGGTCTTGAGTCTGCTGGCGATGTACTCATTTCTACATTCAATAAAATGAACCTTTCTGCTTACCCTGATTCTTCTTTCCCCTCTTCCTTGAACTGCTGCGCTAATAATAATCTGGAATTTAATGAACCCTTAAAAGAATTTTCTAAAGAACATGAGCATAAGATGGCGGTGTTGGAAGACACCATCACCATAAATGTGGGCACAGAAGAACAACCTAGGGAGTTGAAGTTAGGTAGTTTATTCACAGCAGAAGAACGGGTGGCATTTACAGATCTTCTCCAAGGGTTTGTGGATGTATTCGCATGGTCTTAACGAGGACATGCCGGGGATTGATAGGGAAATCACGGAGCACACCATACCTTTACTCCCCGATGCAAAACCAGTACGACAAAAGGCCAGGAGGATCAAACCTGAATGGGCTAAGAAAATTGAAGAAGAGGTGATTAAGCAGCTTAACGCTAAGTTCATCAAAGCGGTCCAATACCCTGAATGCATTGCTAACATTGTCCCAGTACCCAAGAAAGATGAGAAGGTGTGCATGTGTGTGGACTTCCGCGACCTTAACAAAGCTAGTCCCAAGGATAGTTTCCCTCTACCTCACATTGATATATTAGTGGATAACACTTGCAGACATGAGCTTCTATCTTTTATGGACGGATATGGTGGTTACAACCAAATAAAAATGGCAGAACAAGATATGGAGAAGACCTCCTTTACTACATCATGGGGAACGTACTGTTATGTCGTCATGCCTTTCGGTCTTAAAAATGCCGGAGCAACATACCAGCGGACTGCCAATACCCTACTACATGACATGATGCACGTCGAAGTAGAAGTGTATGTTGATGACATGATTGTTAGGTCCAAGACAAGAGAGGGTCATATTCCTAGCCTCCAGAAGTTCTTTCTACGACTTCGCAAATACAAGATGCGTCTCAATCCAGCAAAGTGCACCTTCGGTGTTACCTCTGTGAAGCTACTAGGCTACGTGGTCAGCCAACGGGGCATTGAAGTCGATCCTTCAAAGATCAAGGCTATCCAAAAGTTACAACCACCTAAGACAGAAAAGGAGATAAGAGGCTTTTTGGGACGTATTTAGTACATCAGCATATTTATCTCAAAGCTCACCATGACTTGTGAACCTTTGTTCAAGAAGCTAAAGAAAGGAAAAAAAGGTAGAATGGGACGACCAATGTCAAGCTGCTTTTGAGAAGATCAAGGAATATTTACAACACCCTCCCGTTCTCATGCCGTCAGTACCAGATGAGCCTCTACTCCTTTACCTTACAGTGACTGGCTTAGCAATGGGGGCTATGCTAGCTCAAAAGGTAAAAGGTCAAGAGAGCGCCATCTACTACTTGAGCAAGAAGTTTCTAGACTACGAAAGTCGATATGCAGACATACAAAAAATGGCCCTCGCATTAGTTTGGGCCACCAAGAAGTTAAGGCACCACATGCTCTCACACACAGTGTATGTAATAGCTGAGAACAATCCCATAAAATTCATCATGGAGCAACCAACCATCAACAACCGCATTGCTCGATGGGTAGTCATGCTCTCTGAGTTCAATCTTCAGTACCTACCTCAGAAGTCAATTAAAGGGCGGGTTGTTTCGGATTTTCTGGCTGCTTCACCATCACAGGAACCTCCAAGCGCTCAATTGGAATTCCCAGACGAAGACGTGTTCTTAACTGATGAGGTTACTTGGGAAATGTATTTTGATGGAGCTTCTAATCAAATGGGTTGTGGAATAGGAGTACTGTTAATATCTCCAGAAGGTGCACATGTCCCTGTATCTGTAAATTTGGATTTTGATGTCACTAACAATGCGGCGGAGTATGAAGCATGCATCGAAGGCCTACAAGCTGCCTTGGCTTTAGGAATACGCCACATAAATGTCTTTGGAGACTCTAGCCTCATCATTAACCAGGCCAAGAACGCATGGAAAGTTCGAAGTGAATGCCTTTTAGCTTATCAGCAGAAGCTTTTGGGATTGGCTGAACAATTTGAGAAGATCAATTTCCAATACCTTTCTAGGGATCACAACGAACTGGCCGATGCCTTGGCCAAGTTATCTTCAATGATATCAATCCCATTGGGCACGCTCCAGCTACCTGTAATTGTAGGACGACAGTCTAAACCCGCATATGTATGTGCCATGGAAACACAAGGTGATGAGACTGATGAATGGTTTCTTGACATATACAATTTCCTTCGGAAGGGAGAATATCCAGCAGAGTTAGATGCTCGAGGACAACGAGCGATAAGGGCTTTAGCAACACAATACTGCTTGATCCAAGACCGTTTATACAGGAAGTCACCTACAGGCATCAATTTGTTGTGTATTGATGCCAAAAGTGCAAAGGAAGTCATGGCTGTTGTACACGGAAGAGAGTGTGGGCCTCACATGAATGGGCGAATGCTAGCAAAGAAGATTCAAAGAGCTGGTTACAATTGGACCACTATGGAAGCAGACTGCTTGAATTTCGTTCGGAAATGTCACAAATGCCAGGAGTATGCCAATTTGCAACATCAACCTCCTTCATATATGACAACATTGACCTCTCTATAGCCATTCTCGGTATGGGGTATTGATATCATTGGCAAAATACACCCAACCGGAACAGGAGGACATGAATACATTGATGGGAATCAGCCTCCTTAAATACAGTTGATTCAGGAGTGTTATCACTTGGTGGGCTCAATTAAGAAGGGCATTCGTGCAGAAGGAGGCCAAGGACATTCACCCCATGTGATGTCCTCACTGCTTGTCTCCATATCTCAACGGTGAAGGTCATTCGGTGTCCTGCATGGCTGTTCTACTTTTGACTTGCGGTAAAGGTCCTTTACCTTGGGCAGCCTTGATATTTTGGCGATCTTTCCGGGGCATTTTGGTCTTCTCTCAGGAGGTCCGGTTTTCCCATATACTCTTAAAGGTCCTTGCTGAGTTCCCGCCATTTTGGAAAAAAACCCCTTGTGTTTCTTCACTTGTCTTGCATGGATTGGAGTCCAAGTGAATGAAGATCCTCCAATGAGGAAGTGCCAAGTCGAGGGCTGTGATCGTCCATGGGTTGTCCAATGATGGTCGAGTACTTCATATTGAAGACGTGTATTAGCTTTAATCATTTGTAATTAGCTTAATTAACCACGTTTAGGAGGTTTCTTCGTCATTAGGAAACCTCACTCTAGTTAGTTGAGCTCCTTGCTTGCTTGCTTGGCTGCCTTTTCCTTTGTTTCAGTCGAGTATATGTATCTTTGTATTGGCCACTTCATTTCACATCTTACGAAATACAAAACCCAAAGAAAGCTTCGAGCTTCCTCGTTTGTGAGTTTCTCAAACTCTCGTTTTCCACTCCAATATCTAGGTTTGGCAGCCTAGTGGTGTTGTGTGGACTTGTTGTGATCTTGTTTGGAAGGTGATTAAATTCTGTAACCAAACGAAGGTCCTTCAAGCTGCCTGGGTATTCATTTCACTTGAAGGTGTTTAAGTACTGTAACAAGTGAGATAATACTTGATCTATCTTTTCTTTCATTTGTTTTTCGCTCCTTGATGCTTATTGCATCACAATTGTTGTGGTTAATTGTTGTCCGAGAGATTGGTGTCCTTATGGTGTTATAAGCTTGTTGAATTCAGTGCCTTTAGCGAGCTTATATACATCATACATTTTGGTCGCTATTGATTACTTCACTAAGTGGGTAGAGGCAGCCTCCTTTGCCAAGCTCACATCTAAGCACGTGACCAAATTCATCCTTCAGAACATTATATGCCGATATGGAGTACCTCATGAGATCATTAGCGATAATGGGAGTCATTTTCGAAAGGAAGTAGAAGTTTTGATCACCAATTACAAAATTCAGCATCATTGGTCTTCACCTTACCGACCCCAAACCAATGGAGCTGTAGAAGCGGCCAATAAAACGTTGGCAGGAATCATTAAGAAGATGGTTGTCACTTACAAGGATTAGCCTGACAAGTTAGCATTTGCCTTATGGGGATACCGAACCTCAATTCGAACTGCCACAGGAGCAACACCATATTCATTGGTGTATGGGATGGAAGCAGTCCTGCCAATCGAGTTAGCGATCCCATCATTACGAATAGTGGCCGAAAACCAATTGCCAGAAGTAGAATGGGCTAGGGCAAGGTTCGAGGAGTTAATGTTGATGGATGAAAGGCGATTAAGGGCGTTGCATAATGTTTAGGTATATCAGAATAGAATCACTCGCGCCTTTAATAAGAAGGTGAAAAGTCGTTCACTTAAAGAAGGTAATCTAGTGCTTAAGGAAATGAGGGCACCAACACAAGACCCAAGGGGAAAGTTTGCACCTAATTGGAAGGGACCTTATATGATTAAGAAAATTTTATCGGGAGGAGCGGCTCGGCTTGCCACTATGGATGGAGTAGATGTGATTCAACCAACAAATTTGGATCAGCTTAAGAGATATTATGCTTAATATAGCCAAGCAACTGAAAAACCAATTTTCAGACACTTGGTTAATATTCGATTTATGCTCATAAAAGAAGGAAAGATAAAGTTGTAAGGACACAATAATTGTAAACAAAACTTCTTTTATTATTGATCAAAATGCAAGTACACTGCTTGTAAATAAGAAAATTCAAAAAAGGCGTAATTAAATAAAAGACTATTCTAGCAAAGCAGTTCAGTTCCTTCGCTTCCGTCCATCTTCTAGTCTTGTTTCACCTTCTCTGCGTCGCCAGTAGTCTCATGATCAATCTCCATGTCTTTAGTCTCGTTTGGGTCCGTCTCTTTGTTTCTAGGTTTATAGGCTCGCCTATAGGACTTTCGTGTCTCCACCCTCGGACCAAGCCAGTCCTTTGCCGTCATCCTCGCACCAAGACGATCCTTGATTGTAGAGTGAGGACCCAGTCTCTCCTTCATGGATGCCCGACTTCTTAGCGCCTCTCCAGCACGGCGAGATTCAATAGCCGCAATTAACCATCCGTGATATTCCACGTCAGCAATCTCTGATATATGTGCCTTGGATGGAGCCTTGAGGGTCGGTCTTCTTGCCCAATATTTCAACCAAGACTCTATCACCGAGCCACGCAGCTTCAATTGCTGGGGGGCTTCACATAGCCACTCGGGGATGGTCTGTTTACGTCCTATTTGTCGCAATACTCGCTCCGGGAAGTAGAAGGTTATGTGTGTAAGGCCGGCAATACACACATAAGCGTTGTGATAGTCACAGGTCACATATTCGGGAACGTGCCACCACTCGATCCACCATGAGATGTCACGGGGTTCTTTTGAGAAAGGCAACCCATTTAGTTACCGATCGGAGCTCGGTATATTGAGGCTTCCTTTGACAGTAATTTGCGAGCGCCGAAGGGTTATGAGGGACTTCGATAAGGCCAAAATGCTCCATCAGCCAAATCTGCCCAAGTCAGTTAGCACGGGTTACAATTGCATACCAATTATTCCCAAACTAACGAAAAAAAAAACTCTTAAAACCCGCCTAGGGTATGCAAGCAGTAGGCATTTTCTTTGAAAAAAAAAAAACAAGAGAAGAAGTGTACCTGAAGAAGTAAGGGGCTCCCACGAAGCTCGAATTCTGGATCCGGATCATCCAAGTCCATCATGGTCTCCGCTAGCATCAATGGCACCGGATTAAAACCTCGAGCCATGTCTTCCACGATCTGAATTAGGCCCGCCGGCCCGGTTCTTCGCCCACCATGATAAAAGCAGAATTCCCCAAGAAGGCATAATACGAGTGCTCGCACTCGTATCACGGGGCCATATTCCAATGTGTCAGGCGATTGAACGAATTCGAAAATGGTTTGGAAATGTACCTTATCGCCGAATAATGCGCTTCCTATGACCCGGTTTGGAAGGCATAGCAATTCCTTGTATTGTTTGGTGTTATCGGCAACCGTTGGAGGCGATGCCGGCCGCGCAAAATGATTCGTCCCGAGAATTGATGACCACTCTTCAAGAAGTGGGCATAGCTCCTTCAAGGAAAATCGGAAAACGTGCATCTTCGGATCCCAAAAGGCGCTCGCCGCTCGGATAAAGTCATTGTTGACTCTCGCTTGTCGGAGACTTAGCAACTTCGTCAGGCTATATCTCCCGAGCTCTTTCTTCTCGTCTCTGGACAGAGTGCTCATCCAAGTAGCAAGTTTCTTCTCAAAGGCCATGACAAGAGGATTTTTTGTGACTTTTGGAGACTTTTAGATGGAGAATGCAAGAGAAGAGGATGGGTGATGATTACATATACAAGAATAAGGTATTTATACACCTACATCAAGGATCAACATGGAACAAATCGGCCAGAAGCAATCACATAACCGTTATTTTTCATACCCATGATTCAAGCCTTTCTTCAACGGCTAGCAAAAAAAAAAAAAAAGAAAAAAAATATTATAACCCGCCTAGGGTATAATCTTGGCAGCCCAGCACGCGCGTCCGCCAAAGCCCAGGCCTCCAGCGCCCAAAACCCGCCTAGGGTTTGGGCGATCCAGGCCCTTTTTTTCAGCTCCCGCGGCCCATCTACGCAAGGATTTCTTTTAGGCCTCTCTGTTTGGGTTAAAACTGGCCCATTTGTGTTTTTTTGATGTTCCGGGTTCTGTTATCGGCCTAATGATGTCCGGTTTTGAAATTTTTGCTTGAGCTACCTCCGATACTTAAGTCTTGTTCTTTTTTTATTTTATTTTCTTTTTGGGGAAGCGGGATTAATTAGAATTAATCCCATCATGTAGGAAAGTAATTTGAAATTGCATTAAATAAATGCGTTGAGTTGTGCATACACCAAGTGCGAGTCTTGCATAAAATAAAAAAATATATTACAAAGAGTTCTGCATAAAGAGAGAGTCTTGCATTGCGTAATAAAAAAAAGGGATAAAAATAAAAAGAGAGTCTTGCATTGCATAAAATTGATCACCACAGGGAACCGGAATCGCCGCTGTCCTCCGCCAAGTTGCCCTCTGTATTTGAAGCTCCTGCATTGGAAGCGCCGGCCGTGCCGAAGTAGGTATCCCAGGAATAATAATCAGGCCCGGGAGCAGTCTGCACAGGAGGTGATGGCCCAGTCAAGGGCATTTCCGAAGGATGCACACTCGACGGCGAAGACACAGAGTGTTCCTGCGAAGCAGCCAGCCAGGAATGATCAGGAACCTGCCATTCAGCAGAGGGAGTAGGCCATACCGGACCAGTTCCATAGCCGGGGACGGGCCAACCGGAAGAAGCAGATCCGCCCAGCCAAGAGTGCTGAGGTACAATCCACTCTTGGGAACCTGTGGGCCATGTCGAATCCATCTCGGGAGCAGGGATAGGTCATCCTGCAGAACCAGAACCAAATGATGAAGCATCATAAGGTGCAGGGCGCGAAGTAGCGTCATTCGCTCGGGCCTGACCGCCAGTATACCCTATGGATGCACCTGAATCGCGGTCCCTCACTACCATTTCACGACCATGACGAGCAGAGCGCACTGAAGCCGGGGTGTGACGAGAAGGAGGAGGCCGGTAGGTGGCGCTCGATTCAGAAGCATCCTCCACCCAGTAAAGATGAGGCTGAGCATCACCATATCCAGTGCTGTGATATGACCCTCCATGACCCAGTGGTTCCTCCAAGGACATTTGGGCCATATCCTCTTCCAGTTCGGAGGACGACGACCTCTGCTACCGGACCTGCTACGATGGGATCCGGTGGAATGTTGACCTTCGATCAGAATGCCTTTGCCCCGACCCTCTCGTACAGCTGCTAGAGTAGGACGAGAAGACCCTCCAACTTCCTCCCGAGATCGACCTCGAGTGGAATATTCCCCAACTGAAGAGCGACGTGGGCGCTCTGTACGAGGAGCGCTTGCAGTGGAACGTCGAGGCGGCTCTCTGGGAACGGATTCAGCATCGGCCTCCATATCGGCCCGTCTAGCAGCACCACCTTGATATCTCCCCGGACCAGTGAAGCCCCGATCAATGAACTTCCTCATGGTGCTCCACTCCTTAGTCAATTGCCGGAGAAATCCCCACCACGGCTGGAAAATAGCAAAACCAAGGGGTCATTCACAAGTGGTATGCAGGGTAAAAAGAGGCAATATAAAACAAAGTTTTACCGGTTTGTGCTCGAGTTCTTGGAGCGCAGAGCACTCACTACTGTTCTCCACTACCAGGAAGCCACCGATTTTTCGTCTCTCTTGAGGAACCTCCACTTCGGCAGCTGCAGCGTAAGGTCCCAGCTGTAGACTTACCAGTTAGAAAACGGCCAAAACATGACAAGGATAATAAAGGAAGATGCATACCACTCGAGGAGCCAAACGGCTAAGGTAACGCTGGAACTCTTCGTCGAATTGATCGTGGGGAATGTTGTGCACGAAATCGTCAAATGCTTGACCCCGGACTAGATCCCTCAAGATGGCCAGATCAATCCGCCATGGCTCAAATCTCTAACTGGAGGATCTAGGGGAATGAGGCCAAGGTAACCTCCCAAAATCTGCCTCGAGGCCCTTTCCCCTAAATACCACACATAGCCGTAAAGCCCTTCAATTAAGAGGCGAAGACGGGTGTCGTGTTCCACTCGATCCAGAGGTTGTGGTAGCCCTCTGATGTCGAAATCGGCTCAAGGATGCCAATTTATTTGATCCTGCAAGAAGAAGGATACATCTAAACATGGCATGTCGAAGAAAATAGAAAAGGCGTCAGGAGTAAAGAGATATCGGCTGCAAGTTATCAAAATGCCACGAATAAGGTCGAGAACCCCCGACTTGTACTTCTTATCATGTATGCCTTCAATAGTCCAGCGTTCAGCTGCTCGCACTGTCTTGTTCTTCTTTGAGCGAATTCCCAGGGCCAAGATATACTCATATGCCCACGACAGCATGCATAATATGTCAAACCGGGAATGAAAGATCAATAAGAACATTAGAAAAGAAGGATCGAGCACATACCTCGAGTACCTTCCAGAAGGATGGACCGTACTGGTTGCGAGCATGGGCTGCATGGAGGTAAACGGGATCCACATCCAATGAAAGACGGACGCCACGACGGAGCCAATGCATGAAGTTGGCATAGGCCGCCTTGCCCCAGTTCAGGTTTCGGATATTATCAAAGTTGAGGAGGTTCCGAAACCAGGTTAGGGAAATGTTTTCCCCATGGTTGGCAAAGAGCGTGGTAGAGATGATACATGCCATAAAAATGAAACGGCGTTGCTCTAGAGGCAGGTTCTGGAAGTTCGCATCGCGAACGGTCATCTCGAAGTGCTTATAAGCAAGGTTAGGGAGACCTTGATGACGCCCCAAACGCGCAGACACTGGAGCCAGCAAATCCAGAACTACAGGAGGAACATCTGCGTCGAAGACCACGTCCTGCCCGCCCCAAGGAAGACCGGTGATCATGACAAAATCTTTAGGTGTGACTGTCATCTCACCTACCGGGAAGTGGAATGTGTTAGTGGAATCCCACAACCTCTCCGCCATCGCTTGACCAATAGCGCGAAACATCCTTTTCTTCCAAGCCTCCAGGAATTTCCAGAAAGGAATGAAGCCTGCCGCGGTCAAAGTCTCTTTGACAAAATTCCCCGGGATAGATTTCGCTGCCTTAAGTGGCTCTTTTAAGGCACCAGGAGTTTTCAGATTATCCTCCTAAGGGTAGAATTTCAAGGCGTCTTTTTTTTTTAAAATGGGGGCTCTAAGTATAATTTCATGGACCCAAGCTGGACCCAGCACGGACACTGGGCTCATAGCCACGGCTCATGAAGCAAACAAGCAAGCCCAAACAACACGGCCCAAACCGTTTCAACAACAAAATAAAAAAAATTCTACCATTATTTGAGTCCAAAACCCGCCTAGGTTTGATTCAAATAGGCCCACAGTTGCGGCCCTTACGGCGGCCCAGCAAAAAAAAAAAAAAGTGTGC
Source organism: Portulaca oleracea (assembly GCA_029582165.1). NCBI lineage: Eukaryota > Viridiplantae > Streptophyta > Magnoliopsida > Caryophyllales > Portulacaceae > Portulaca > Portulaca oleracea. Next base: position 29,198,904 of record CM055880.1, read on the forward strand.
GGGTTAAAACCCGCCCAGGGTTTGACCTCGCCCAGCCCAATTAGGCGGCTTAGAACGACCAACGACCCAGTAGGCCTGGAATTAAAACCCGCCTAGGCTTTAATTCCGCCTAATGGGCCGCTACTCAATTAAAACCCGCCCAACAAATAAAAAAGGAGAAAAATGCACAAACCCCGCCTAGGTTTTGTGCAGCCCAGAAGACACGGCCCAGAGGGCGCGGACCAGGCGTGGGCGCGACCAATTAATAATAAAAAAGAGTGAAAAGCCAAAACAAGCCTAGGGTTTGGCTCAATAGGCCCACGATTTAAGCCCACAATCGGAGCCCACACTCCGGCTTTGCGGCCCGCAAGTAAAAATCGAATCTCCTTGGTTTTATTTCAATAAAACTAATGTTCGATCTTTTCTCTCATAATTTTCAGGTTGCCGACAATGGGACCGCCATCACCCAGCTACCGCACAGGAGGTCGCTGCCATCATCATTCCGGGCCATCGGCAGAGTTTTGATGCAGTCCCAACCTTCGGGCCATCGACAGAGTTTCGATGCAGTCCCAATCTCTGGGCCATCGGCATCGTGCCCGATGAAGTCTTGACCCCCAAGGCCATCAACAACGCGCCTGATGAAGTCTTTCGGCATCAAAAATGCCAACCAATATGAAGCGACACCGGGAAAGACTGGACACCATATGAAGCGACACCAGAAAAGACTGGACCCCATATGGAGCGACACCGAGAAAGATTGGACCCCATATGAAGCGACACCTGGAAAGACTGGAAGCGACACCGGGAAAGACTGGACCCCATATGAACCGACACCGGGAAAGACTGGAAGCGACATTGGGAAAGACTAGAAAATTCCATTAACCATCAGCATTATATAAAGCATCATTCTTGCTCGAGATCATCTCAAAGGAGGCGCATGCCGCCCGCAACCTCGACGCAGGACTCAGCTTCCAAGCATCAAATCAGGCTTTGCAAACCAAAGTCATATCCTAAGACTACTTTGACCTTTGTCCTATTTGGACTCGATCAAAGTGGGGGCTCTCTGTAGACACCGGAATTTGTACCGGTATGAAACCCGACTCACCAAAAAATATACAAGCCCAAAATATATCCGAAATGATTGTTAAAACCCAAAGGGGTTTTATTTTTTATTCACAGCCCACACAGAAGAAGCAGGCCAGGCGCGCGCCTCGGCTCAAAACGCATAAAACCCGCCTAGGGTTTGATCCGGCCCAGAAATAATCAAACCCCGCCTAGGGTTTGATTGATTTTGCACGCGACGTCGTTTTATGCCAGGTCAGCGATCCGTGTGACGAAAATTGTTATACCCCGCCTAGGCTTTGGTGATTTTAGCGCCAAAAATTTCTGCATGCATGCAATTGCAATCCCCTGATTTTTTCCCACGTGGTTGACTTTGCCCCTTGACCCCATATACCCCGCCTAGGCTTTGGAATAAAATGGCTTGATTTTTGGGGTATGTCCCCCACCATTTCCCTCCAAAAGCCATACTCCTCCACCTATAAATACCCCCTCCATTCCACCTCCATTTCATCAACAACTCCCACAAAAAAAGTCATCTCTCACCACCAACAATCATATTTCCACTCTCTCAAGTTCTCTTCTTAACTCTATCCTTCCATCATCACCATAATCACATAACCATCCATACCACACTTCTCTTAAACCATCCACATTTCTCATCCGGGTTTTAAATCAAGTTCGGCGTCGTTACATCTTAAGCAAGGTTCAATTCTCTTGTTTAAACTATTGTATTTAATCATTTAACTCTTTAATCCCATGCTTGTACATTTATTTTGTAAAATAAAATCGCATTGTTTTTATATTGCATGTTCTCGAATAATAATTCCGCGAAATTAATCAAACTTCTCCCCGCTCTCTTTCTTTTCAATGTTGATTTTAGTAGAGTCTGTTTTTTTCAACAGGCGAATTCGAGAGTTTTTATAACTCTCTAATTCGTAACCTCACCCCCGAATCTAGAAATCGGGTTCGTAGACCGGAGTCTTTCTTTTATTTTATGGTTCGTCGATTTCCTTAAATCGGCTGGCGACTCTTTAATCTTTTATAAATTCGTTTAATCATTTAAAATATTCGATTTATTACACAAAATTAATATCAGAAAATGATTTAATTTTTGATCAAATGATAAAAAAGGCCTTGGCTTGTTGAGAAAATGGCGAGAAATTATTAAAACCTAGGAGGGTTTTAATAATTTCCACCTACTTTTTCCTAGAGCCTGGAAGCAAGAGGGTCGGCCCAAGAATTCGTCAAACCCTAGGCGGGCTTTGACAAATTTTGATGGCCCGCTCGCTTCTTGGGCCATGACTTGTCAATTGGGCTGAAATTAAATTATTTGAGATTATTTTTGTGTAATTTCCGGATAATTTAAATAATATAAAACGAGTTTGTAAATAAATAAAGTTTCACCATCCCGAAAATGAATTTTGAAAATTAAAAATATCCTTATTTAAGGATTAAGAAACCTTAGTCGGCTCCCGATCACAAGTGTAGCGCATCCGAGGAAAACATTTTTCCCCCCGAACGGGGAGGGATTTTTCCGGGTCCTACATACTTTTGTAGATGACTTCTCTAGATATACAAAATTTTACCTTTTGAGGTCTAAAGACGAGGCTGAAGAAGTGTTCTTGAAATATAAAGCAGAAGTTGAGAATCAATTAGACCGGAAAATCAAGAAGCTTAGGTGTGATAGGGGTGGTGAATATGATTCAACTTCTTTAGCTATTTTCTGTGAGAAAAATGGTATTATTCATGAGACTACCGCTCCTTACACCCCTTAACAAAATGGTATAGCAGAACGTAAGAACCGTACCCTTAAGGAAATGATGAATGCAATGCTTTTGAGTTCTGGATTGCCTGATAACATGTGGGGGGAAGCTGTTTTGACTGCCTGTTTTATTCTCAATAGAGTTCCCCATAAAAAGAGGGATCATACCCCATATGAACTTTGGAAAGGATATGCCCCGAATTTGAATTATTTGAAAGTGTGGGGGTGTTTGGCTAAAGTGGTTTTACCTAGTCATAAGCGTACCAACATAGGCCCAAAGAGCTTTGATGCTGTTTTTATTGGATATGCTCAAAACAGTGCTGCTTATCGTTTCATGTCTTTAAGTGATTACTCAATTTCTGAATATAGAGATGCTGAATTTTTTGAGCATGTGTTTCCGTTGAAAAAGAATGTGCCTAATGTGATATCTGATGTTGTGCCTAATGTTGTACCTGAGAATGTGAGCTTCCCTGTTGCTAGTTCTAATACTAGAAATGTGGAAATTGAGCCTAGAAGAAGTAAAAGGCAAAGAACTACAACTGATTTTGGACCTGATTTTGTTATTGCTTTGCTAGTTGAAGTTTTTACTCTTTATGATGTGGATGCTTTGACTGAGGATTTTGTGTCTTTATTTCTAATTGATGAAGATCCAAAAACATATGCTGAGGCTATTAGGTCTATTGATGCAACCTTTTGGAAGGAAGCCATAAGAAGTGAAATAGATTCCCTAGAGTCTAATAAAACTTGGGATTTAACTGATTTGCCTAAGGGTTGTAAACCTATTAGTAGTAAATGGATCTTCAAAAAGAAATTGAAGTCTGATGGTTCAATTGATAAATATAAGGCCAAACTTGTTATTAGAGATTTTGACCAAAAGAAAGGGATAAATTATTTTGACACTTATTCTCCTGTTACGAAAATAAGCACCATTAGAACGTTGATTGCTTTAGCTGCTATTTTTGATCTCGTTGTGCATCAAATGGGTGTAAAGACAACTTTTCTTAATGGTGACTTAGAGGAAGAAATCTATATGACCCAATCTGAGGGTTGTGAAGTACCAGGTCAGGAGGATAAAGTTTGTAGATTGAGAAAATCTCTTTATGGCCTAAAGCAAGCTCCTAAACAGTGGTTTGAGAAGTTTGATAGTTCTCTTGTGAAAAATGGATTTATTGCAAATTTGTCTGATTCTTGTGTTTATTCCAAGATGATAGGATCAGATTGTATGCTTATATGCTTATATGTTGATGATATGCTGATCTTTGGTACAAATTTGCTTGTAGTCAATGAGACTAAAATGTTGTTGTCTTCTTTGTTTCAAATGAAAGATATGGGTGAAGCTGATGTGATCTTAGGGATTAAAATTCAGAAAACCAATTCTGGTTATGCTTTGTGTCAGTCACATTATATTAAGAAAGTGTTGAAGAAATTTAACATGTTTGATGTGACACCTGTTAGAACTCCCTACGATCCCAGTATACCTTTAAAGAAGAACAACGGTTCTATTGTGTCTCAATCTGAGTATGCTAAAATTATAGGAAGTGTAATGTTTTTGATGAACTTTACTCGTCCTGATATTGCTTATGCTGTGAGTAGATTGAGTTGCTACACTCATAATCCTAGTCAAGAACATTGGAATGCACTTCATCGTTTGCTTAAGTATCTAAAAGGTACAATGGATTGGTGTTTGCACTTTAATAAATTTCATGTTGTTGTAGAAGGATATTGTGATGCAAACTGGATTTCTGATAATGATGAAGTTAGTTCTACTAGTGGTTATGTTTTTACCTTGGGTGGAGGGGCTATCTCATGGAAGTCTGCAAAACAGACTTGCATAGCCCGCTCTACCATGGAATCTGAGTTTATTGCTCTTGAGTTGGTAGGTCAAGAAGCAGAGTGGCTTAGACGTCTCTTAGCAGACGTATCACTATGGGAAAAACAAGAGACACCTATCTCTATACAATGTGACTCACAGGCAGCAATTGGAGTGGCTCATAACAGTGTCTACAATGGGAAAAGGAGACATATCCGTGTTAGACACAGTGCGGTGAGACAATTGCTAAAGCATGGTGTAATATCCTTGCAGTATGCGAGATCTGAAAAGAATTTGGCAGATCCTCTTACTAAGGGGTTGACTAGACGAGTTGTTCTAGAGGCATCGAGGGTGATAGGGCTTAAGCCTATGGCTTGAAGAGGTATGGTGGATACCAATTATTTGGTCCAACGAAACCATACTAATCTTCGAGGTGCACTACATTCTTATCCCTATGGTGAAAAGTAGTGCTTCTAAGGTTGAGATTATTCTCTTAATGAATCCACGCCCTTTGTGGCGGGGGGGGGGGGGGTGTTTTTGAGACGCACTGAAGGATCCACCGATCGTTTGTTGTCAGGATGAGCTAATTGCTCTTAATAATTCCATAGACACGTTTGTGGTGGTCTATGTTGAGATAGACTTGATGGAATTACCTACGTAAGTGTGAAGGTTTGGCCGCCTTCTATGAGAGATTTGGGCATATCTCTAGAGCACTTATGAGTCCCAAGGTGTGCGCATGGCCATATAAAGGCGCAAGTGGTTTTTTATCGCGGAGTATGCGTTTTTGTAGGTTGATACGTGTTGTGGGGGTCTCAATCAAAGTCTTTTAAGTTCAAAGCCTAGTCCACTTGTTAGATTATTGGTTGTTGCCTCACATCACTAATGTGTCAATTCAAATAGAAAGATATTGACACCTAAGTATCTGACCTGTTTTGCCCTGTTTTTCCTTTTCTTTTCTTGACTACCTTGTAAGCCATTAGTGAGGGATTTTTGGATATTAAGGGTTTTGATAATGGCTACAATGTAGTGGTTCTTGTTTTTATCTTTCCATGTCCCACATAGGAAGAAAAGGGAGTTGAGAGTGAGTTTATATATTACACTCTCTCTCCTAGTGTTGTATTAAGTTGAAAGTGGGTTTTATGGAGGAGGGTGTGGTTTGGGCCTCCACACGCGCGCGCGCGCGCCCCGCCGCCGCCGTCCGTTCGGCCGATCCGGGCTGGGCGCGGCGCATGCCGCGGGTCGTGGGTCGGGTGGTTCTGAACTCGGTTTATTTTAATTGCGTTTTAAATGTGTTCAACTAGCCGTTTGAATCGATTTCATTGGATTCTTTTATCCATATTTAATCCAGTCAAAGGTTTTAATTCCCTTCTTTATTTTCTTCATTATTTCCAGATCTTCTGCTTTCTCTTAATGGCTCCTTAATTCTCGTTTTTGTTAATCATCTTGTCCCCTCAGTTTCTCCTATAAATTGGAGCTTCTGGTGGACTGTGTTGAACACATAAAATTCTCTTCTCTTCTCCTCTCCTTTTCTTTTCCGGGCACACAGTTTAGCATACTCCATATCCTTGGCCACGAGTGCACGTGTCCAGGGATAATTTGAGTTAACCTTGGGGAGCGACCGGCAATCCCGATTGGCACCGAGGTCGGGCCGTAATCGCTTTCAAGGTAGTGGTTCTTCCACGGCTTAGTTCTCCTTCTGTTTACCACAGCCTTGAATCGTTTTCCAACAGCCTTGATTATTTTTCTAAAAAATACTTGTGGCATTGACGCCTACTCCAAGAGAGGGACATCCAATTAAAATAAGTACTCAATAAGTTATATATATAAGTCCCCCAAACCTCCTGTTAACAATTATGCTATCAAATCAATGACCCGGTTAACAAATCAACTGGTTGGACTAGTTCGACCAAATTAGAACAGTTGACCATAGTCATTAGTTGAGTCGATCCAAACACGCATGATTTGATCACGGGTAGAAAAAGAAAATATTATACATCCTAATAAATAACCATTAAATTTCCTTACCAATACGCATATTATATATATTCATATAACCCAAACATCAATATTATATATTTATATATCAAATCCATCATTTAGGTCTACATAAATAAAATTCCCTATACATAGGTTACTTTGAATTAAAATGAAATTCAAAAAGAGAACAAAAGGAGTTCCAAAAATAAATTTTAAAAAATGAGCTAATTAATATAAACATATGGAGAGTAACCCCATTTCTAGTATTTTTCCACAGAGCAACTTAAGTTTTCTCCCACCTCCCTCCCTCCCTCCCTCAGCCTAATTGGAGTATATCGGCATGGGACCCGCCAAATCCGAATCACAAGTGACTGGCCCTCCCAAGACCCTGAAGTCGTGGATGGGTCGTTTCCATTCAAAATGAGGCGCGGGAAGCACTTCAAAGATGATCCCGAACCAAGGGATGTTGCTTATGGTCCACAACGGGACGATTCCCGAACCTCACAAGGCTCCTGAGATTCCTTTGGTACAAATAAGGCAACGAAGTCAAACTTGAATTCCTTTTGGACTCCTAATGGTCAAAGTCAACCTCAAGGGTATTTTGGGAATTTCCTAGCCAAGGAAGGTCAACCCGGATCCAACTCGAAGGTATTTTGGGACCTTAATGCTCATCAAGAAGCAGGATGGTGATGTATGTGTAGCTCAACAAATCAGAGTGCTAGGAGCTGGACAACACCAATATACACACAACCACGAAGCTGAATCTTTAGTAAACTGGCTTTGAATGCAAAGTTAGCATAAAGGAAAAAAAAAAAGAGAGAACAAAGATACAACTTATTCCTAAGCAGATGCAGACTACACCACAGCTTGAAAACACAAGGGCCAAACTCAATCCACACTCGAAGATAGGTGTTCACGGTGCGGTGCCGGTTTCATGAAGCGGTGCACCGGTCGAATCGGTTTTTCAAAATCATAATCCGGAACCGGAACGCCCGGTTTTTTTAAGCCGGTGCACCGGATTTAACGGTTCGGTGTCAGCGATTAACCAAAACCGCCTTCAATTCTATCAAAATAAAAAAATCATCATTCAGTCAACCAAAAAAAAAAAAAAAAATTTGGCTCGATTCTGATTTTTTTCGAGGTTGGACCTGCTGTGGTGCTGCCTGCTTTGAGAGTGAAAAGAAAAAATCAAGAATCATAACTCACGTTGCAATGCAATGAGAGTGAAAATCAAAATTGCAATGTAGTAAATATATGTACACACACTAGTCAATTAAGTTGGAAGCTTGAATTCGTTACTGTCGTTGCCCTATAATGTAGCTTGGTTGTTAATTACTTGAATAGTTGAATGTATTGTCCATTCCAGTACATTGTCATTCTTCTTATTAGTTTGATCCTTATGCCGCACATTCCAGTACTTGACTTGTGTAGCCACTAGCAACATTTTTTTTAAGGGGCTAATTCTGTTGTAAATTTTAAAAAAATCAAATTTTTTTTAATATCATTGTAAATTTCTTTTAAATATATATATATATATATATATATATATATATATATATATATATATATATATATATATATATATATATATTAACGGTGCGGTTACGGTTCTCCGCCGGTTTGAATACTCCAAACCGGAACCGCCCCGTTTTACACCCGGTTTATCCGGTTCGGTGCACCGGAAAAACGAAGCGGCTCGGTTTTGCCCGTTTCTGGTTTTTATTGGCCGGTTTACGGTTCGGTGAGGCGGTTCCGGTTTTTTTTTAACAACCCTACTCGAAGATACTAACAAAACCACTTCAAGCATGAACTAAGCTTTACTTATCACCTACTAAGCTTGCCAAGGCTTAGTTACAGTCAAAGTTACAGTCAAGTAGAAGAATGAGAGTTGTTAGAACACTCACAAATAAGAGAGAAGCAGCAAAACTCCACTAATTTCATAAACTCTAATGTTGCAAATGGTTTATAGAAGCTTTGCCTATAAAACAATAAGTTAGTAAGCACCAGCTAGCTCAAACATGGTAATGAGGTTTTATAAGTGTGAAGAAACCTCGAATTAGCCTAAATTACATGTAATTACATAATAATGAACTGCTTGATAAGTGCATTTTTCATCTAAGAGTTTTGATAGCCGATTAGGGGTAATTTTGATTAAAAATGTTGATTTATAACCCAATTTCCATATTACACTTGGTGTTGTTTTTGATGCAAATTTGTAGGATTTGAGGCCAAAAACACCAAGATTCCCTCAATTTTTGGTGAAGGCAAGTGCACCACAGGCCTCCTCCAAGTACTACCGAACCGCTAGAAAAATTTCACGAAAATTGGACCAAGAGCCGGACAACACCTACTCCGGGCTGCCCGGAGGGACTCCTCTGGTCTGGAGTGAAGGCCAATATTTGCCAAGCGTGCGGTTTCCGTCCGGCCTTGCAGGGCAAGAGACATGGGAGTTTTTTTTGGGTTTTATACCTGGAAAAAGGTGGTTTCTAGGATGATTCATCATCTCCTAACATTCATATTCCATCTCAATCTCCTCCACATCAAATCAAGAAAAAACGAAAGGCAAAGATCGAAGTGAAAATTCGACGGAATTTCTACTGGGATTGAAAGACTTGGCGGAATTGTCCTTGAAGATTGCTCCATCCTTTTCATCTCCTTTTCGTTTTGAGGTTTGAATACCATGTTTAGATGTTACATTGTGTTTCCAATAAACATGAGTGAGTACATTTTAGTTTTCTAGGGATTTGCAATACCGAAACAATGTTAGTTGATTAGAATTTTCATAGTTTGTTCGTGAATTCTTATTTTGAATCAATAGAAAGTTGTGTTCTTCGAGTTTATAAGTGTTCCTAAGGCCTTGAATGCTTGTAATTTGAGATTAGCCTAAGAACTACTTAAAGGTGGATTAAAATTATCTGACTACCAACTTTTCTGTCTAATTTTGTGAAATTTGAGAAAAGACTAGCTAATTAGGGAATCACTTTGATAATTCAATAACTGGAGACCTTCAACTTTGATTAACTTGAAAACCATACGAAAGTTGTTAATTAGGTTAATTGAAGTAATTCTATTAAGCATCAAAAGAGTGGTAGAATTCTAATAATTATCGATTCTTGATTCGATTGAAAGAACAATCACACAAACTAGGTTTTGATAATCGAATTCATTGCTAGGAAAGCATATGACAGGCCCTAAACGTATCAGGTCTGTGTACCATAAGTGTATGGGTCTGTGTAGTAATAAAAATATCATTCTCTCTCAGGGACTTGTGTTCAACTACGCACTAAACTAGTTCACTACAAAGGATGCTAGGTCGATCAAAGGGTTGTAGATAATGATTCAGATAATTAACTAAGGAATTAGGAAATTAAAGGATTTTAACAGATAATTAAAAGTGTTCAGGGGAGTATACTCTAGTCAATCAATTAACTGATCAACAATCTTGGTGTAAATTGATAAAAGGATAATTCGGAGTCTATAATCTTTCTAGGCCCTTTCACAGCAATCTTTCGATTCAAAGTGAGTTACAGTGATTAAACTAAACATTATTTCTAACTATTTAATATAATCAAAGATAAAGAACTGATTATAATCGACCCAAGGCAAGAATCATTATTTCTAAATATTTTCTAAGCCTATTCGATCTATGCCTTTCCAATTCAAGACTCAAACATTCGTCATATTATCAAGAATCTAGTACCAAGTAGAAGGCGCTTAGCCAGATTTTACTATGACATACAATATACGCAGATTAAACGAATAAAAGGATAACTTAACACCGAGACTGCATTCAAAATCAACCGAAGGACATCGAGTTTATCCCTCAAACGAAGGGATTTAGCTACTCATGATAATAACTAAGAAAACAATAGTAAAAACTGAATAACAAAGCATAAAGTAAAGAGAATTTAAACCAACGTCCGAGTCGTCGAATTCGATCTCTTCGTATCATCGATTCGATCTCCTTCTCCTTCTCTTTTGTTCCTAATCTACTGGAACGATTCCCCGAAGGGAGGAAAATACAAAGGAAACCCTATACTAAACAGTGGAAATAAAACTCTGAATAGTCAATGATGTTTCAAACTGAACGGCGAAGAAGTCCTTTTATATTGCACGATTAGGGCACAAAATGCTGGTGGCGCTTTAAAAACGTTGACAGCACTTTAAAAACGCTGACACCGTTTTGCACCTAAAAAGTGTTCTCCGTGTCTTGGCGCTGGTGGCATTCTAAAAACGCGCAGTGCTTTATAATTTCTTCAGCGCTCGAACTCCCTGGAAGAGGCGCTGGCAGCACTGGCAGCGTCTCTGTATTCCGCCCAATGTTGGGTCGGGTCACGCCTATTTAACTCTCTTTTTTTATTTTCTTTGTATTTTTCCCATTTTCATCGATTTTCCATGCTTTTTGATGTATTTCCTATATTTCCTGCAAAATGTACCGATCCCGCAGCCAAGTGAAGAAATCACAAAAATTGATATAAAAATTGGGGATTTTGAATATAAAAAGCATGAAATAAATATGTTTTGAGCCCTAAAGGTACTATATAAAAACCACTTATTAATCCCCCCATGCGTAGCTCTTGCTTTGCCCCAAGTAAGTCAGAATTAAAAACAGGAGGATAAGGGCTCAAACAGGGGAAACAGGACTTAGGAAGAGAGAGAAGTGAAAGTAGTTTTTGATAGGGTTAAAAGAACAAAATTTTAACTCCCCCTCAGGCTAACCAATCAAACACATCAATTCAACTAGCAATGACCACGATTAGTCTGGAAGAGAACAAAATTTTGTTCAAATAGAAAGGAAGAAATTTTCGAAACCAAAAGAAGAGCACAAGTACTTCAGATGTACAAATCGGCCAACAGTCTCAAGATGTACTTCAGATTTTTTTTTTTTTTGGAGTAAGGTGAATGCAAAAGAAAGAAGGAAAACAAAAACCTAAATGCTTCTAACTAATGCGTTCTAAGTGAATGCAATCCTAAAACTAGAGGAAAAACTTAGAAAAGAAAACTAAAAACAATTAAAGAAACACACAAACTAAAAACTCAACAAAAGAAAACACACTAAAAGTAAGAATAATCAAACTAGAAACAAACTAAAAACAAGAAAATCACTCTAAAAATTGAAAAATAAGCATGAAACAAGAAAAAGAAAGACGAAAATAAAAGAAAAACAGGGAAATAAGAAGAAATATTCACAAATTGAGATATAACCCCCCATGCTTAAACACTGCATTGTCCTCAATGCAGAAGACAGTGGTGAAGTGGGTATGGGTGGAGCAAAGGATCAGTCATCCTCGCTCGATGGGGATGGGGCGGTTTGATTTGGAGGTGGTGGAGGTAAGGTTCGGTCAACCACGGCCTGAATAAGGCTCTTTTAGAAAGATAATCATACCTCGCTTTGACATCCCCTTCGAAATTGAACGGGTTGGAGCTCCAAGAATCCCTAGACGAGGTAGCTTTTTGTTTTCCCTTCTCCGTAGCTATAGCTTTCCTTTTTCAGCTTCCCCCGGCTCCATCATCGCCAGGACCACCGGCCGTGAAACTTGGGTTCTTGGTTCTTACCATCTAAACATCAATTGAATGTATGTGTTCAAGCATAGTAATCGCTCATACTTAGATACCCCCATGCTTGCTTGATACTTAGAGGGTACCAACACAAGTTCAAGCAAGCACTGAAGCAAATTACAGTAGTCAAACTCGCTCAACAACCACATATAACTCAAAATTAGACCCAAATTTCAACACTTTAAGCTCATTACAAACAATGTTATAGCTTTCAAGCACCAAAGCAACAAGATTGTGATTTTGAATCAATGTTACTCACTCTAGACAAGCAACTAGTATAAAAAACAAACTCAAGTATCGCGACATCCTCGAGCAAGAACTGTGGTTTACCGAATAAATTCAACAAGTGGCGTGAGAAATTATGCATAGTGGCACCACAAAACACTAGTGTTTGACTGAGAGGTGAAGTGAAAATTATAACGAAGTAAAGACTAGTTCAAGATGAAATCTCAACAAAAATTACGACCATTGATAATGTGTTCAAAGCCTGAAATTTTCACAGAGTAATATCCACAACAGTCTAAACTCCTCCAATATTTGCACATTGACATCCCAGATTCAAAATTTCATAACTTAATTGCTTAATTCTACAATTCAAGCACAGGGTATAATTAATTTCATGTTTCTAAAACAGAGACTCCACACTCCCAAAATAGAGGTTCAACAAATTCAAACAACCGATCCTCAGAGTTCAAGTCATTCACCTATAAATACAACAACATTACTTGCACATTGCATAACAATCAATAAAGACTCCAACTTTTCCAATCAAGCAACCAAAAGTTACTAGCTAGTATCAAAAATTACTCAAGTAGTGCACCAAACCTAAGCATGAACCATGGTGAGTTCAAACAAAATTTACAAGTATAACTCATGAAATTTGCATAAACTCACCAAAAGATACTAGCAAGTAACAATGGAGGTGAGAGACAAGTGAAAATCATACCTTGAATCTGTTGAATGCAAGTACAAATCGAGAACTACAAGTGAAGAGTTTCTAAGATTTTTAGATATGGAATTCGAATTTGGGCGGATTTTGTTAGAAACTGGGCGAGAGAATGAGGTTTGGTCGGTCAAAAGAAGAACAAAGGAAGTAGAAGAAGTGTGGGAGAAGTGGAAGAACGAGGAAGAAGAAGAAAAAGGGAGGAGGGAGTAGCGTTGGTGGTCACGACAGAGGGGAAGAAGAGCAGTAGGGCTGGCGCTGGGGAGGGGCAGGAGTAGCGTCAGACTCTTGACATGATAAATTAGGGCTTTCAAAAAGAGCAAGTCAAAGGAATGGGAAAATATAACTGGAAAAGGCAAAAACCGCTGGGCGTGGGATTTTGACGCTGGCAGCGTCTGCCTTGCTCCCAAATTGTTGCCTCTCTGTGTCAAGTGCTGCTAGCGGTTCAAGAAACGCTGCCAACGTTAGCTTACCTGATGTTTTGCTCGCCCTTGTTTTCATTCCTTCCCGTTTCTTCTTTTCTCGGCTTCCTAAAATTAAACAACAAGGGCAACATTAAAAATCAAACCTTTAATCATGTAAACTAAAATCAAGAATTAAGAAGAAAATATAAAAAACTAGGGATAAGTTAGGAGTCCTAAAAATTAAAATTGGAAACAAAATTTAGAAAGATCCAACGGAAAAAACTCTAAAAATTAAAATAAGCTCAGTTAGGCAGTTAAGATCATGGTCTCCGTTCTGGATGACGTCAAAGCCCTTAGTAGCTTGTCAAACTCCTCTTCATGCGGTTTGCAAGCTAGTGAATAAGAGAGCAACTGAAAACTCACAAAATAAAATGTTAGTAGAGTTCTCAGTAATAAATCAAATTCACTAGAAAAACCAAAAGATTCAAAATATGTGGTCAACACAATTTTTTTAGGATAGTCCTCTAGGTATATATGACAAGGATCAAGGTAGGTGTCATAACCTCTAAACTTACCAAAGGACAATTCATTAAAAGTATCATAGATTTCACAAGAATTTACCTCATCTCCTATATTAACATGATCATCTAAGGTCCTTTGATTAAGTATGGGTTCCTGAAGGATTCCTGGTGAAACCGAAGGTGGTAAACAAGGAATAGGATCATCGAAAAAATCATCGAATAAATCATTGGGATCAAAGAGTACAATGTCAGCAAGATCTTGGCTTGGAAAATTTACTTTACTAAGAATCTCGTCACTAGGTTCCTCATGAATAAAATCAACTCACTCATAATGAAAATCATCTTCATATCTAGTATCTAACCCAATAGGTTCACTCACTTCATATTCTGTCGTATTGTAGAGTTTTGCCTTGGCTAGATAACCTTTGACTAGCTTTTGAGGAAAGGGTATGGGTGGTATATCGACTCTTTGGTTAGTTACCGGTGGGTCACCTTGTTCTATCCTATCCCCCTTGGGTAGCAACATCTACTGAAGGTTCCTTTTCTAGTTCAGGCTTTCTACTCTCAGGCTGGTTTCTCTTGGGTTCATCTAATTGTTTTCCGCTCCTAAGAGTCAAAGAATTACAGTGTTCCATTGTATTCACAGTAGAAGAGTTAGGGAAAGTATCCTGGTTAGTTAATTAAGTCTCTAGATTTTTGTTTTGATTGGTCAGGACCTCTATCTTTTCTAAAAGATTCTTAATAGTCTCCTCTTGTTCGTGTTGGCTTGACACAAGACTTTTCACTATAGTTTCTAAGTTCGAGTTTCGGTTAACAGAGAGGACTTGCTGAGTTTGGTTGTGACAGGTTATTCCTGTAGGATATGCTGAAGTCACATGCTCAATCGAGTCACATAGTAAAAGCAAGGGTGCAGGTGAGTCCAGATGGTCTATTTTTTTTCTGTAAAGTATCGAGTTTAGCGGTTAATAAAGAAATTGCATCAGAATTTTGCTTACCTCCCGCTCTATGGTGGGGTTCTGACCATTGACGTGAGTTGTTCGCTAAATGCTCAATCAAGCCCATAATTTGAGGTATAGTCTTATTCATGATATCGTCTCCAGCTGCTGAGAGGATGCTTCCTCTCGTCGACTCGTTTTCTCCGTTGAAAATGACTGGATTAGAACCCAAGGCTCGAATCCGTGTTGAGGACATTGTCGAAGAAGGTACTTGAATCTATCCCAAACTTCATAGAGTGACTCGTCAGGTTCTTGGGTGAATGTCGAAATCTGGTTCCTTAAGCTAGTAAGCTTGCAGGGAGGAAAATATCTTGCCTAGAACATGTTGGCGAGTTCGTTGAACGTGGTGATTGAGTTGGGAGGAGCGAATCAAGCATCTGCCATGCTTTGCCTTCTAAAGAGAACGGGAAGAGCCTCAGTTTGATTGCATCTTCCGAGATATTGTTGGCCTTGAAGGTATCACAGGCTTGATGGAAGAGGCGTAGGTGGCGATTTGGGTCTTCGCTTGGATGTCCATGGAAAGGTTCCTTGGATACTAAGTCGATTAGCGATTGTCGCAGTTCAAAATCGTTAGCTATAATGGCGGGAGCTGCGATTGCAAACTGGGGGTTAGTGAGTGTCATATACTGCCCTAGTGTAGGACCCGGAAAAATTCCCGTTCGGGGAAATGTTTTCGCGGATGCGCTACATCTGTGATCAGGAGCCGACTAAGGTTTCTTAATCCTTAAATAAGGAAATTTTTATTTTTCGAAATTTGTTTTCGGGGTGATCAAACTTTATTTATTTACAAACCCGCTTTTTTATTATTTAAATTATCCAAAAATTACACAAAAATAATTTCATATGATTTAATTCCGGCCCAATTGACAAATCAGGGCCCATGAAGTGAGCGGGCCGCTAGAACTCGTCAAAACCCGCCTAGGCTTTGACGAGTCCTGGGCCGGACCTCTTACTTCCAGGCCCAGGGAGATAATTGGTGGAAATTAATAAAACCCTCCTAGGTTTTACTAATTTCTGACTATTTTCTCCTCGGACCTAACCCATTTTTATCATTGAACAAAAATCAAATCATTTTCTTAAATTAATTTTGTGTAAGAAATCGAATACTTTAAATAATTAAACAAATTTATAAAAAGTTTAAAGAGTCGCTAGCCGATTTAAGGAAATCGACGAACCATCAAATAAAAGAAAGACTCCGGTCTACGAACCCGATTTCTAGATTCGGGGGTAAGGTTACGAATTCGAGAGTTATAAGAACTCTCGAATCCGCCTGTTTATAAAAACAGACTCTAATAAAATCAACATTGAAAAGAAAGAGAGCGGGGAGAAGTTTGATTAATTTCACGGAATTATTATTCAAATCATGCAATATAAAACAAATGTTGTTTTATGTTACAAAAATGTGTACAAACATGGAATTAAACAAAGGATTACATGATTAAATACAATAATTTAAATAAAAGAACCGAACCTTGCTTAAGGTGAAGCGGCGACGAAATTGATCCCTTGAGTTGCCCCTTTGATTTGAAACCCGGATGAGAAATGTGGATGGTTTGGGAAAAGTGTAGAATATGATTATGGTGATGATAGAAGAATGGAATTATGAAGAGAATTTGAGAGAGTGGGAGTATATGATGATTATTGGTGGTGAGAGATGATTTTTGTAGGAGTTGTTGATGAAATGGAGGTGGAATGGAGGGGGTATTTATAGGTGGAGGAGTATGGCTTTTGAAGGGAAATGGTGGGGGACATACCCCAAAAATCATGTCATTTCACTCTAAAGCCTAGGCGGGGTATGAGCAGTCAAGGGGCAAAGTCAACCACGTGGGCAAAAATCAGGGGATTGCAATTGCATGCATGCAAAAATTTATGGCGCTAAACTGACCAAAACCTAGGCGGGGTATAAGAATTTTCGTCACACGGATCGCTGACCTGGCGTAAAACGACGTCGCGTGTAATCTCGATCACTAGGCGGGGTTTGATCATTTCTAGGCCGGATTAAACCCTAGGCGGGTTTTAGATGCTCTGGGCTGGGGCGCGCGACTGGGCCTGCTTTCTGGGCCTGGAAAATGTTAAAACCCGCCTGGGGTATAAAACTAGCTAAGTGCAACTTCGAACGACCATAACTCTTTCATCCGGACTCCGATTGAGGCAATTCAAAAGGCGTTGGAAAGCTCATGATGTGTAAATTACTCTCATCAAAATAAATGGGGCCAATAAGATTTGTGGAAAAAAATTGGATTTGAAATGGTGGCCATATGTATGCGGAAATGGTGGAAAATGAAGGCTTTTTGTGGTGGGTTGGCCCGATAGCTTTTGATTGAGGATGGTCCTTTGGATTTTCTTTCATGCTAACCTCTTTTCTTGTTATGCTTGATTTGTACACTTGTCCCGGTACAAAATCCGGTGTCTACCCCTAGTGTTGGCGGTTTATTGGCCATTTCTTTCGCTTCGCACCAAGCTTCTTCTTCTTCTTCTTCTTCTTCTTTCTCCAGTTTTTCGGTTTTTACTTCTTTCTTCGCAGGGTTCGCTCGATTTCAATGTCAAATCCAAATGAGAAATCTTTTTGTATAAACCTAAAGAAGGACAAAAACAAGAATACCAAGCGTCATCAAAAGTGATAATAAAGAAAATAAAGAAAACATATTGAGGTAAATCAAGAAAATCAAGAATTGCCATTTTTTTAGAAAATTTTAATTTTTATTTGATTTTTTAGGGTTTAGAGTGAATTCTTCATTCATTTCTTTGCTTTTGTTGTTATGTGATCAAACAAAAATTTGTGGTTGTGTTTTTTACTTGAGTTGAGAAGTTCTCTCATCTATCCATCATCCGTATAAACCAAGCCTGACAAATTCATCTTCTCTTATCCTTCCATCTTTGTCATATACCTCGTTTTCATCCTTCAGTTTTCTTGAATCCATAGGTTAGAGAGATAAAAAGAGATAGTTAAAAAAAAAGAGTGAAAAATTATAGAGTGGCCGGTTTGAAAACCTCATTGAGGCAAACCGGGCAAAAGGAGAGAAGACCAAAATCATCAGTCTCTTGAAAATGGACATCTATATGCTCCTAGACCAGCAGATTAACCAAATGTTCCTACGACAAGTGGCTTGAACCCAACATTCATTTCACCACCCACATTACCCTCATCTTTTCATCCAATCTCGACTTACCACC
Source organism: Portulaca oleracea (assembly GCA_029582165.1). Classification (NCBI taxonomy): domain Eukaryota; kingdom Viridiplantae; phylum Streptophyta; class Magnoliopsida; order Caryophyllales; family Portulacaceae; genus Portulaca; species Portulaca oleracea. The sequence goes on from CM055880.1 coordinate 29,217,090, forward strand.
TACCATTCACATCATTGACCTCTCCATCAAGCCTCAACCCTTTTCAAACCCTTAACCCAATCCAAAAGGTGTGCTATGACCAAAAGAGATAAGGGGTTTCAGTAGATTCATCTCAAAGCTCACCATGACCCTCATCTTTTCAAACCCTTTGTTCAAAAAGTTGAAGAAGGCAAGTCAAATAGAATAGGATGATCAATGAGTATTTGCAACATCCACCGGTCCTTATGCCTCCAGTACCAGATGAGCCTCTATTCCTTTATCGTACAGTAACTAGCACCGCAATAGGGGCTATGCTAGCCCAAAAGATACAAGGTCAAGAGAGCGCCATCTACTACTTGAGAAACTCCAATATTTGCCTCAGAAATCCATCAAAGGGCGGGTTGTTTCAGATTTCTTGGCCGCTTCACCATAATAGGAACCTCCAAGCACTCACTTATAATTCCCAGATGAAGACATTTTCCTTACAAATGAAGATACATGGGAAATGTATTTTGATGGGGCTTCCAATCAAATGGGTAGTGGAGTAGGAGTACTACTAATCTCTACAGAAGGGGCACATGTTCCTGTATCTGTAAAAGCTGGATTTTGACGCCACAAACAATGTCGTTGAATATGAAGTATGTATAAAAAGGTCTGCATGCCGCTTTGACCCTAGGGATACGCCATATAAAGGTCTTTGGACATTCTAGCCTTATCCTCAATCAGGCTAAGAACACGTGGAATGTTTGGAATGAACGCCTTATGGCATACCAATAGAAGCTTTTTGGGCTTGCTGATTAATTTGAGAAGATTAGCTTCCAATACCTTTTTAGGGATCACAATGAATTGGCTGATGCTCTAGCTAAGCTATCTTCAATGATATCGATCCCATCAGGCACGCTCCAACTACCAGTAACAGTAGAGCGGCAGTCTGAACCAGCATATGTCTGCAATATGGATACACAAGAAGAAGAAACTAAGGAATGGTTCCATGACATATATAATTTTCTTCGGAAAGGAGAATATCCAGCCGAGCTAGAGGACAACGACAATCAGATCTTTAGCAGCAGAATACTGTTTGATCCCAGATCGCTTATACAAGAAATTGCCTACAAACATCAATTTGTTGTGCATCGATGCTAAAAGTGCAAAGGAGGAGAATGTGGACCTCACATGAATGGGCGCATGCTAGTGAAGAAAATTCAAAGGTCTGGTTGTTATTGGTCAACTATGAAGGCAGATTGCTGGGATTTCATTCGAAGACGTCACAAATGGCGGGAGTATGCCAAATTGCAACATCAACCTCCCTTGTATTTGACTACTTTGACATCTCTGTGGCCATTCTCGGTATGAGGTATTGACATCATTGGCTAGATCACCAAACAGGAACAGGAAGACATGAATACATCTTGGTCGCCATTGATTATTTTACTAAGTGGGTAGAGACAACCTCTTATGCCAAACTCACATCCAAACCAATGGCCGAATTATTCCTTCAGGACGTCATATGCCTCATGAGATCATCAGAGACAATGGAAGCCACTTTCGGAAAGAAGTAGAGACTTTGTTTGCTGCTTACCATATTCAGCACCACCGATCTTCACCATATCTACCCCAAAGCCAAAAGGTGTGTTGTGACTATTGTCATCAGAAAGGCGAACATGAGTCAATCCCATGGAGAAGAAAGTAAAAAAAAAGAGAAGGAAGCAAAAAAGGGAAAAAAAGGAGTTAGAGGAGAATAAGAAGTGAGAATGCGAAAAGAAGAGTCATGCACACCTCATAAAATCTCGTCTCAAACCTTGACCTCATCATCCATACACCTCAGTCTTCTATAACCTTCACAAACCTTTCATCCATTCATAACCTTCATATGAACCCTCAAACCTTCATAACCATCTTTTTGAACCGTTAAGCCTTCCTTGAGGAACTATCCATCAAAGTTGCGCTTAAAGAACGACGACTAGCCTTATTCCACCTTGGATATGTAGGAAAACCTCTTTGAGGCCCGGTTGTTACAAGGAGCATCCTTTATCCTCAAAATGTTGGTCTTTGAAAATAAAATAAAAGAGAGAGAGGTTAGCCTGAAAACCCGTCGGGGCAGGATAGGCAAAAGGAGAGTAAGAGAAGGAGAGAGGCTAGCTTGAAAACCCGTTAGGGAAGGTTAGGCGAAAGGAGAGTAAACCCTGGATTTCTTCAACCCTCCATCCGTTAGACTTGGACATCATTCCATAACCATGTTCCAACCATTTCCCAAGAGATGATGTCTATCCCATTTGACCATCTCTTCAAGACACGATCATTCTTGAGTGTCTCCCTATATCATTCATCAATAAAGTATCATCTACAATTCCTTTCAACCCTTTCTCAAGAGACGACGTCTATCCCATTAGACCATCTCTTCAAGATACGATCATTCTTGAGTGTCTCCCTATCTCATTCATCAATAAAGTCTTATCTACCATCCCTTTCAAGCCTTTCTCAAGAGATGATGTCTATCCCATGTGACCATCTCTTCACCCCTTCAAGACACGATCATTCTTAAGTGTCTCCACATCCCATTCATGAATAAAACCATCGTCCATTGCCTCCTTCCCCAAACACTTCCTAACCAACCCTTTCATCCCATCTCACCCTTTAACGACTCATCAGCTCAGTCATGAATAGACTACATGATCATGAATAGACTCAGAAACAAGCTACTCTTCGCAGTACCAGATGAAGAAGGCAAGTCAAATAGAATAGGATGATCAATGAGTATTTGCAACATCCACCGGTCCTTATGCCTCCAGTACCAGATGAGCCTCTATTCCTTTATCGTACAGTAACTAGCACCGCAATAGGGGCTATGCTAGCCCAAAAGATACAAGGTCAAGAGAGCGCCATCTACTACTTGAGAAACTCCAATATTTGCCTCAGAAATCCATCAAAGGGCGGGTTGTTTCAGATTTCTTGGCCGCTTCACCATAATAGGAACCTCCAAGCACTCACTTATAATTCCCAGATGAAGACATTTTCCTTACAAATGAAGATACATGGGAAATGTATTTTGATGGGGCTTCCAATCAAATGGGTAGTGGAGTAGGAGTACTACTAATCTCTACAGAAGGGGCACATGTTCCTGTATCTGTAAAAGCTGGATTTTGACGCCACAAACAATGTCGTTGAATATGAAGTATGTATAAAAAGGTCTGCATGCCGCTTTGACCCTAGGGATACGCCATATAAAGGTCTTTGGACATTCTAGCCTTATCCTCAATCAGGCTAAGAACACGTGGAATGTTTGGAATGAACGCCTTATGGCATACCAATAGAAGCTTTTTGGGCTTGCTGATTAATTTGAGAAGATTAGCTTCCAATACCTTTTTAGGGATCACAATGAATTGGCTGATGCTCTAGCTAAGCTATCTTCAATGATATCGATCCCATCAGGCACGCTCCAACTACCAGTAACAGTAGAGCGGCAACACCCACCGTGGCTACGGTAAAGCTCGGGTAGACTTTTTCCAGGAAAACTGCTGCGTTGAGACCGTGGGTGCGGTGTAACCCATCGTGGGCACGGTGGAGCTCGAGAAGATACTTGGCAAAAAATGCATACTGGGACCGTGGCCACGGTCAAAACCACCGTGGGTACGGTCTAACTCGGCTTGAAAACTGGCCAAACTTTGCACAACTGGACCGTGGCCACGGTGCATGCCACCGTGGCCACGGTACTCTTCAGTCACTCCCCTGCACCTACGAGGCTCAAAAACTTGGAAAAATTGTCAAGTCCTAAAATCTACCCTCGTATTATCCACTCTCTTGTCTTTCTCGCTCAATCAACATTCAAAGACACTTTCCCAACACTCAAAAACCACTTTGAATCACGTCCTTGATAGAACCTCTTTTCACTCTCGATCTTTTTTCAACTTTTTCATTTTCTACTCTTTTCTTTCATTTTTTTTTTCAAATTTTAACAAGAACAAAGAAAATGAAAATGCTAAAACAAGAGAAATAAAATGGAAGAAAATGAAAGAAAACACTAAAAGAAGGGGAAGTAGTTCATACCTCTCCCAGGTGCTTGTTTTAGGTCCTAGCTTGACCTACCCCGATGCTTTCAATCTTCAAAGTTTACGAGGTACACCACAACTGTCCTCGCGTAGTCCTCGCCCATGATGTATGGTTTAAGCTTTGATGAGTTCACCTTGAAACAATTCCCTTTTTCGTTCTTCAATTCAACAACTCCGGCGGGAAGAATTCTCACAATTTCAAATGGCCCGGACCACCTTGATCTCAATTTCCCGGAGAATAACTTCAGCCTTGAGTTGAAGATGAGAACCCTATCGCCTACCACAAACTCACGACGGTTCAACCTCTTATCATGCCATGCTTTCGTTCTTTCTTTGTAGATCTTGTTATTTTCATAAGCATGACGCCGTAGCTCCTCAAGTTCTTCTAATTGAAATAAGCGGCTAGCTCCGGCCGCCTTAAGATCGAAATATAACTTCTTGATTGCCCACATCGTTCTATGCTCAAGCTCTACGGGAAAGTGACATGCCTTCCCATAGACAAGACGATACGGAGTAGTACCGATCGATGTCTTGAAGGCGGTTCGGTATGCCCACAAGACTTCATCTAATTTCTCTGGCCATTCCTTCCGTGAAGAGCTGACCGTCTTTTCCAAGATCTCTTTGATAGCACGGTTTGAGATTTCTACTTGCCCTTGTGTTTGTGGATGATAAGGGAGTCCCTTCTTATGATTGATGCCATACTTTGCCAAAAGGGACTCGAACTTCTTCTCGATGAAGTGGGATCCGTTGTCACTGATGATAACCCTTGGAATACCAAATCTTGGGAATAGAATCTTTTTCAAGAATCTCGACACGGACTTTCCATCGCACTTCACACATGGGATGGCTTCGACCCATTTCAAAACATAGTCTAACGCCACTAGGATGTATTGAAAACCTCGTGATGACAGAAATGGGCCCATGAAATCCAACCCCCATACATCGAAAACCTCTACCTCAAGGATGAAGTTCAATGGTGCTTCATTCTTCCGGGAAATATTTCCGGATCTTTGGCATTTGTCACATTACTTGAGATGAAGATGGGCATCGCGAAAGAGAGTCGGCCACCAATAGCCGGCTTGTAAGACTCTCGCCGCCGTCTTTTGAGAACCACTGTGACCTCCCACCGGGAATTCGTGACAATGTGTCAAAACAGATTGCACCTCGCTCTCGGGAATACATCGCCGATACATCCCGTCGTTGCATAGCCGGAATAGGAAGAGGTCATCCCAAAAGTAATGTTTCATTTCGTGGAAAAACTTCTTCTTTTGATGAGGGTTCATATTTTGAAGAGTCACTTCACTAGCCAAATAGTTCACAATGTCCGCGTACCACGGGTGAGAGTTGATAGCCATGAGTCGCTCATCCGGGAAAGCATCTACAATCGGTTGGGTGTCCTCCAAATCGACAAGAATTCGTGAGAGGTGAGAGGTGATCGGCTACGACATTCTTCGTGCAGGCCTTGTCGTGGATTTCCAAATCCAATTCTTGCATAAGCAACACCCACCGTATAAGCCTCGGCTTCATTTCTTTCTTTCCCATCAAATATTTGATCGCAGCATGATCCGTGTAAACCACCACTTTGGAGAACATAAGGTATTGCCGGAACTTGTTGAGTGCAAAAATGATTGTCAAAAGCTTCTTCTCCGTGGTCGTGTAGTTCCATTGTGCACTATCAAGCGCATGGCTTGCATAGTAGATGACTCTTGGTTTCTTCTCTATTGTTTGAGCCAAACACACTCCCACGGCGAAGTCACTTGCAGCGGCCATTATTTCAAAGGGTAGTGTCCAATCCGGAGGTTGAACTACCGGAGTGGAAATCAAAGCTTGCTTCAACCTATAAAATGACTCAAGGCACTCATCAGTAAAAGAGAAAGGGACATCCTTGCACAAGAGGTCAGTTAGAGGTCGAGCAATTTTGGAAAAATCCTTGACGAACCGGCGATAAAAGCCGGCATGGCCAAGGAAGCTACGCACCCCATTAACAGAAACTGGGGGTGGTAGGCGCTCTATAACCTCAACTTTAGCCTTGTCCACTTCGATGCCCTTTGAAGAGATTAAGTGACCCAATACAATACCTTGTTCCACCATGAAGTGGCATTTCTCCCAATTCAATAGTAGATCAACTTCCTCACAACGGGTTAACACTGTCTCCAAATCGAGCAAACAATCATCAAAGGTATTACCATAGACTGAAAAATCGTCCATAAAGACTTCGATGCATTTTTCAATGAAATCATTAAAGATAGCCATCATGCAACATTGAAATATCCCCGGTGCATTACATAACCCAAAAGGCATGCGACGATAAGCAAAAGTACCATACCGGCAAGTGAAAGTAGTTTTCTCTTGATGTGAGAGGTGGATTGGAATTTGAAAGAAACCCGAGTACCTATCCAAAAAGCAAAAATACGAGTGACCCGCCAACCGTTCCAACATCTGGTCAATAAAGGGAAGGGGGAAATGGTCCTTCTTTGTTACTTTGTTTAGTTGGCGGTAATCAATACACATGTCGCCAACCAGTCACGGTCCGGGTACTAACTAGTTCTTTCTTGTTATTTTCAATTACGGTCATCCACCCTTCTTGGGTACACACTGAACCGGGCTTACCCATTCGCTATTTGCGATGGGGAAGATGATCCCAGCAGCTAGCAACTTCACTACTTCCTTTTTAACCACCTCTTGCATGTTGGGATTTAATCGACGCTGGGGTTGCCTAGTAGGCTTTGCATCATCTAACAAGTCAATCGAATGCATGCATATAGAAGGGGACAGACCTTTCAAATCTTCTATCTTATAACCTAGTGCACCCCTATGTTTTCTAAGCAAATCAAGCAACTTGGACAATTCAGAATCATTCAATTTCGCATTCATAATGATAGGGCAAGATTTCTCATCATCCAAGAAAGCATATTGGAGGGAAGGGGGCAAAGGTTTAAGTTCTAAAGGAGTAGAAGATTGAATTTGAGAGGAAGACATGCCCTTGTAGATTGCATCTTGAATCTCCATGCACTCCATATAAGGCTCGTCAATAATAATCTCCTCATGCATGGGTGATGAGTCAAGAAGGTTGGTGAAGAAAGTAATATCCGTGCCGTCGGTCTCAAATTGGAAAGACTCCAATAGGCAAGCTCCCAAGGGATCGTCGCAAGTAGACTCAAGTAGATGGGAGTCCTCAATATACTCATCAACAAGAAACTCCATCATATCAATAGCATAGCATGAGTCCCCATACAAAGGACCTTTCAATGACCCCTCAAGTTGAAAAATGATGTTTTCATTGCCAACATTCAACGACATACTTCCATTCTTGACATCAATTATTGCTCCCGCCGTAGCAAGGAACGGCCTTCCCAAAATGATAGGGATGTTGTTGTCTTCCTCCATCTCCAATATCACAAAATCACAAGGAATCAAAAACCGCCCTACTTGGACCAAGATGTCCTCCAATATTCCCAATGGTCTTCGCACGGAACGGTCGGCCAATTGGAGGTTAATTGTTGTAGGAGCTAGATCGTCGAGATTCAACTTCTTGCAAATCGAATAAGGCATGACACTCACACTTGCTCCTAGATCACATCACGGCCAATCCGCATATCACCAATGGCACTACAATCCGCTGTCAAATGAATTGTAGATCTCTCTTGAATCCTCCTTTTGCTTGTGAGAAGCTCCTTCAAATGCTTCTTGAAAGATAAGACTTCAGAAATAGCATCAAGAAATGGAATGTTCACTTGAAGCATTTTGAGCATCTCAATGAACTTTGAAAACTTTGCATCGGACTTGGGCTTTACTAACCGCTCGGGAAAAGGGACCGGCGGTAGCTTTGGTTTCTCAATAGTTTGGATCGTCTCTTCTTCCACCATCTTTCCTTTCCCTTTCCGTACCCTCTCCATCTCCTCTCTTTCTTTACTAGATTCTTCTAATTCCTCCTCATGTACTCCATCAACTCCCCCACCCAAGACTAATTCAGTCTCCCGCTCCTCTATCAAATCTTCCTCCTCCGTGACATCGACCACATCACCCTCTTTGTCACCCAAAACATCCTCTTCCACCATCCTAGGGCTATCAATCTCCCAACCACTCCTCAATGTAATAGCATTAAGTTGTCCTTTCGGATTTGGTTGGGGTTGGCTAGGCAAAGATTGGATGGGTAGAGATTGTTGTGCCATTTGAGCCAATAGTAACTCAAGGTTCTTGATGCGTGCTTGATCTCTTTCTCTTTCTAAGGCCATCTTTTCTTGAGATAAGGCTATCTTTTCTTGAGATAAGGCCATCTTTTGAAGGGTTTACTCAATGGTTTCTGGTTGTGCTGGTTTGGGTGCTTCGGAAGTTTGACCTTGGTGATGGTTTTGGTGATACTGGCGGCGGTTTTGATTTTGGAAACCGGGGGATGGGTTTTGGGTTAATGGAGCTTGTTGGTTGTAGGCATAATTCCCACGAGGTCGAACAGGGTTTTGATTGGCATAGGAGAGGTTGTTGTTGGGATAGATAACTTAGACTTGCTCGACTTGATACTGTTCACACCGCTTCAAAGAATGTGGCCCTCCACAAAAATCACATACAAGAACTCGGGCATCCGGAATAAGCATAGGTACTTCTTGAGCCGCCTTTACTTGCCTCGTGGTCTCTTCCAAAGCCGACTTTTGTTGCATCTCAAGAACGGCATTCATGAGAAATTTAATAGTAGGATTGCTTTCAAGAGAAGGACCATCTCTTGGACCACGGCCGCCTCCCCAATGAGGAGAGTTTTGTGAAAACTCGTGAAGAAATATGTTTGCTTCCTCCGCCGTCTTCTTGAGGAACATGCCCCCCGAGGCATGATCGATGGATTCTCGCAAAGAGCTACTCAGTCCGGAATAAAAATGATGCAATAATAACCAATCCTCAAGATTGTGGTGCGGACACCTCCGTTGAAGACCCTTGAATCTCCCCCATGCTTCGAATAACGACTCATCGGACTCTTGTTTGAAGCTCATGATGGCTTGCCTCAACCGACACGTCTCATCATTGGGGAAAAATCGTTCAAGTAAGTCACGGCTAAGGGCATCCCATGCAGAATAGGTTCCGGGCGGACACGTGTTGAGCTTCATGTATTCGGCGGAGACTCCATTCATTTGTGATGCGTTGCTCGAACTTGTTGATGTGGTCAATAGGATTTTCATGCTCTCTTCCATGGTATGGAGTGTTCTCAAATATCTCCAACAAACAAGGCTTGAACTCGAACGTTGCGTTCAGTGGTAATGCAGGTAATATGATGGGATCGCCTCCCGTACCCGACGATGGTAAGGAATATGATGCTAAGGTACGGGGTGGATCTTGCTCTCCGTCAGACATTGGAATTTCGATCATCTCTTGCTCCCTTTGTTGTCTTCTTCGTCTCGAGCCGGCGTTTGCTTGGCAAATAATGCTCTTCAGGTTTGGATTCGGTGGAGTTATAGGAGTTTGGCCTCGTCGAGATCGAGTCTGCATGCGCAAAATGAACAAACAGAAAAATACAATTTCCAATAACCAAGGATAACAAAATCTCCAGCAAGCGAAATGATCTTAAATAACCTAAAGACAAAGAGCTAAGCTAGGTGCGCTTGCTCCCCGGCAACGGCGCCATTTTGTGTAACGTGGTTTGTAGACCTCGATTTTTATCGTTCTTTCTCAAGGAGCGAGGGGCCTTAGCTATGACTACTTGACTCTAGGTAGGGTTTACGATCATAAAGATGATAGGTTTAGGGTAAAAACAGCACAAACACACTAAGGTTCGGTCAAAAAGGGGAAATAATGGGTGTCGGTAGACTTCAGGATGCAAATGGGGATGAGGAAAATGGGCTTTGCAACAAGGGAGTAACAAGAAGGGAGAATCAAGTGGTAATTCCGTTAGAAAATACCCACTGGGCTTCTTCTTCCGAGGATAGACCGGATTAACTTCCCCAAAGTCCATCGACAGACCCGGGGGGTTAATGAAACGGAATTTCCTAGTTAGTTTCAATTCACTTTCGTGAATAGAATACTAACCGTTAGAAAATACACAAGTGTTGGATGTATTCGGGAGCTTTCGAACCTGAATACATCCTACTTGAGGGAAGGATAGGAGTGGGAAATTGATTTCCCAACTAATTACTCACTAACATTGCTAACCCAAACCTAATCACCCATTCACACCCTTAAAATCTCCCTAACCCATTAGGGTTCTAGCCTCTACACATCCTAACTAACATGCTAATAACATTAACAACTTCATTCATGCTTAAAAGGATAATCCAATTAACAATAAACAACAACCAAACACCAACAATTCCAATAACAAAACAGAGATTAACAAGTAAATAATGAACTAAAGAGAGAAAGGTTAAGAAATGCTCATTGATTTCGATGACAAAGGAAATACTCCAGAATGATAAAGCTTCAATGCTCCAAAGATAAGAAATAATCTTCGAACTTCAAAGAGGAATCCAATAGAATCCAATACAAGAACAATAATCTGAGTAAAAACTCTCACTAATGACTCTAATTCAAAGCTTAAATGTGATAAAAGTATGTGCTAAGATAGGATAATAGGTGCTAAAAGATAAGATAATCAACTAAAAGACCTAGATACAATATATAGAAACCAAGTTTGTTACTCAAAACTCGTCACTTTGCTTAAACAGAAAAACGCGTCTGAAGGAGATCGTGGCCACGTTCAATGAGACCGTGGCCACGGTCCTGCGTAGCTCAGACGATTTCACATTTCTCTTCGCAGCACCGTGGGCACAGTGGCTCTGGACCGTGGGTACCGTCTGGCGATTAGGGCAGATGACTTTTTCGCTCCTTCGCACCGTCGTGGCTACGGTCTTGTGAGACCGTGGCCACGGTCTTGCTCGGCCAAATTCTTCCTTAGGCAGGTCATGAACCCACCGTGGCTACGATCAACTTGACCGTGGCCACGGTCCTTCTCGGCCTCCACTCTTTCCTTGGGCTTAGTTTCAACTCACTGTGGCTATGGTCAATCATAACCGTGGTCACGGTCTGGCTCGGCTCCTCACTTTCTTCTGGGCGTAGCGCCCGCTACGAAGATGGTGGCGGGGGCTACGCTTGGGAGTGCAACGACCGGCCAAGGGCGTGGGAGGCGTAGCGCCCGCTACGGCAGGCGTGGCGGGGGCTACCCTTCGGTGCTCTTCGACAAGTTACTTTTTTCCGAGCTTCTTGACATGATCGCCCTTTCCGTTTCCTTCACCTTCGACTCGACCAAGACTCGGAGAATCTCGGGAAATCTCAGGATTCCCACGATAGGTGCAAAATTAGCCCTTTTAACCTCGTTTTGAGTAAAAACTCCGAAATCTACAAAATTACCAAAAACGCATTAAAAGTTATTAAATTAAGCTACGGACCAAGTCAAAAGCCTAAGGATTTAGGCGGTATTTAGACACCAAATTGGGTCTAAACAGTACCGTCTTATCTACAGGAAAACATGTTATTTTCCCGTAGAACTTGAGCACAAGACGATGTGGGCGATCAAAAAATTGAATTATGATCTCAAGGCAGCCGGAGCAAGTCGTTTATTTTAATTGGAGGAGCTTGAGGAGCTGTGACGCCATGCCTATGAAAATAATAGGATCTACAAAGAGCGAACAAAATCATGGCATGATAAGAGATCAACCTTCGCGAGTTTGTGGTGGGTGATAGAGTCCTTATCTTAAACTCAAGGCTCAAACTATTTTCCGGGAAGCTGAGATCAAGGTGGTCCGGTCCCTTTGAAATAGTGAGGATTCTTCCTGCCGGGGTGGTTAAACTTAAGAATGCACAGGGGGGTTGTTTCAAGGTTAACTCATCAAAGATTAAACCATACTTCATGGGAGAGGAGTACGCGGGGACCGTTGTGGTGTACCTCGCCAACTTTGAAGGTTGAAAGCATCGGAGTAGGTCAAGCTAGGACCTAAAACAAGCACCCGGGAGAGGTACAAGCTACTTCCCCTGCTTTTAGTGTTTTCTTTTATTTTCTACATTTTTATTTCTTTTGTCTTAGCGTTTTCGTTCTTGTTTTGCTAAAGTTTGGGAAAAAAGGAAGAAAAAAATTTGAAAAAGTTGAAAAAAAAATCGAGGGTGAAAAGAGGATCTATGAAGGAAGTGATACATGGTGGTCTTGAGTGTTGAAAGGTGTCCTTGAAAGTTGAATGAGCAAGAAAAGAGGGTTGATAATGAGAGAGTAGAATTTTAAGACTTAACAATTTTTCCAAGTTTTTGAGTCTTGTAGCTGCATGGGAGAGGCCGAAGGAGACCGTACCCACGGTGGGATTCACCGTAGCCTCGGACCAGCTATGACAAATTCTTCTGTTTTTGGCCCAACAACTATACCGTACCTACGGTGGGTTTCACCGCACCTACGGTCGCAGAACGACTTTTTTGTCCCAGAATTCTGGCCGAAAGAGACCGCACCTACGGTGGGATTCGCCGCACCCACGGTCTCAGGGCAGCGTTTTTGTCCAACATTTTCTTCCCGAGTGAGACCGTACCCAAGGTCCATGAGACCGTACCCACGGTTTGTCGAGCTGCAGCAAATTTTATCAGGGTTCATAACCTATTCCTCCTCATTTTCCCTCATTTCTTTTCCTTCTCCCTCACTCGAAAAACCTTCTCCCCACTCTAAACCCTAAATCCATTGCCCTAATTGCTCAAATCCTTCACAAATTCCCCTTCCCTACTCTCCAATTTAGCACATTCGTGCCCTAGCCGCGCTACATGTTCATTTTCGCACCTTCTAAGGAGCTTCTCAAGTGCAAATTCTTGGTTTTGTTCATTGTTGGGGTTCGAAAATTGCAAGACAACATCTCCAAGTTCTCTATTCAGGTATCTCTTGTATTTTGGTGCATCAAAGTTCGTTTTTCTCGCTAATTTTGGTTGATTTTGTGCACAACTTCTTGGGATCTTGTTGAATGTTCTGGGTTGAGGCTTGGGGGTGCCGATTTGGTTGAGGTTGGTTGCGAAATTGTGTTTGGAGTGTGGTTTGTGACGTTCTTGGTGGAAACCCTAGGAGTTTAAACATTCTTGTGCCTATTGTGGTTGTTGCTCTTCGATTTGCTCCAATGGGTCGAGCCAAGCGTGCCCGATTTGAGCTAGAACCGACCCTCCCTCCATCTACTTCAGAAGCGCCTGATAAGGCTCGTTACAATGGTCAACCTGCCTCTTTGATCCAATGCGACCAGAAGGTGAAGGTCACCTTTAGGGATGAAATACGCAAGGAGAGGTACGCACGATTGAAGTAGCGAAAAATATGTGTCCTGATTTGTATCACGAGGAAACGGCAAGAGATGTGTATTGCAAACCAAGCATGGACTATTTCATCAAGGTCATGGGTTTGGAAATCTTTGCCACCATCAACGAGCCCATTATTGACCAACCGGTGCTCGAATTTTTGATCTCTCCAGTGGTTCGGGAGGATGGCACATCTAAGGCCACCTTTTCCTACATTGTTGCCAAGAAGGAAGTGGAATGTACGGTTCAAGACCTTTACGATGCTCTCGGTCTTCCATTGGATGGTCTCTTCTATGGTGCATGCGTAAAATTTGACGAGCAAGAAGCTATGAGAGCCCTCACCTGTTGGAGGAGAAGATATCGCAAGATTCGGACTCGTAAACTACAAGTCCATTGCCTAAGCAATTCGAAAGCCCGAGACTTTTGCAATTTGAGTGTTCGCCTCTTTCACCGAATCATTTCAAGCTCCGTCTTCGGCCGCGACACTGGACGGTCAAGCATTCACAAGCCTCTTCAACGCAATCCATGGTCGTCGTGTAAACACCGGCTCATGCATTCTTCACTGTCTTCGGGAGATAAGTCTTGAAACCCAAAACATGACCCTCGGCATGGAACACATTATTTGCCATTTTCTCAAGAAGCAAGGCTTCGAGTCCTATCTTGCCAAGTGGACTCCGCGGTACTTCCCCGACCCCATCGATGGTGTTCGCTTGCGGAAAATGGAATTCTTGGAAAAGAACAAAACGCGAACACTTTAGCGCCAAGGGTGCGATTCCCAGAGTGTCGTGGTTCATTTGAATGGCGATCATGTCGAAGAGCAATTAGATGTCACCGATCAACGCAATTGGTCGTGTGGCGAAGCATATGGGAGCCGCTATGTGGTGGATGGTCCTTGGGTGCTCAGGGAGGAAGGTGAAGAAGAAGCCGAAGAATTTGAGGAAGAGGACGAAGAAGAGCAAGGAGAAGAAGCGGGACCAAGCCAAGCAAGGGATGCCACTTTGGAGCGCATTAGTGATCAACTCCAAGAGCTTCACAATGAATTTCAAGAGCAGCGAGAACTCATTCAAAACCAACAAAGACTGATCGAAAATTTGCAAGGATTGCTTGAGGCCCAACAAGAGATTCTTGTTGGCATCCAATCGCAACTTCAACCCCATCCTCCTCCGGGAGGATCCGTTTGAGGACTGTTTGTAAGCATTTCCAACCCCACCCGATCTTTGTTATTGTTTTACATACTTTACAGTGTGATATATAAGTGTCGGGGGATGCTTCATCGGGGTTTGGATGCGAAGGCCTTGTGGTTTTGGTATGTTGGCGTCTCGGGTTTCTTTAGGCAAGTTTTGGTGTTGTTTCTAGGATGCTCGGGCTTGGTTTGTGTTGATTGTCTTTTGATTGTAGTTGGGGTGTTTTGGGTTTGATGATGATTGTTCTTTTGGGCTAGGGATGGTTTGTTTTGTCATGCATTGGATGTATTTTGGTATTGAATAGTCGATGGCTGGGAATGTAAAAAAATCTTTGTCCAAATGCAATGAAATGAATCGAGATGTTTTGGTGAGTTTGTGTTGAGTTTCACCCTTATTTCCCGCCTCAATGAGTGAGATTCGTGGATAAGGTAAGGAATTGGCAATGTACATATTGTTTAAAGTTTTCATTTCTTCTTTGTTTTTTTTGTTTCAAAGTCTAGTTAGTTCGTTTCTCTTCGATTTTGTTTTCGATCTAGCATGCGGATTTTGTAATGTGTAAAGTCGTCTTTTGCTCTAATCTCATTTTGATTCACTTGAACGACGACTTCGGATCAAAGCTAGAACACTTATGAAGAGCTCGAGGTACTATCTTTCCACCTTACTCTTTCCTATGTGAATTATCATCATGATCCTTCACATGCTTGATTTTCTTTTGGATGGCGAACCCCTTTGAGTGTTTGTGTTGGGATTATATTGCTGTTGGAGCCGTGCGGGCTCGGGTCGCTACCAATTTTATATGCTAGTTGTTCTTGTTTGTGTGTTTTTGTAGGTTCTCTACCCTTTTCATGTGACACCTTCCCACAATGAGGACATTGTCGCGTTTTAAGTGGGGGGAGGGGGGGGGAGATATTCTATTGTAAGGATAGATCACCTAGTTTTTTGTTTTTGTTTTCCTAGTTTTTGCCTAAAATTTGGAAATTTTTTGTGTGAAAAAGGAGAAAAAAGGGAGTGAAATAAAAGTTTTCTTTTAGTTTTCGTTTTCAATTTTTTATTTTTTTGCTTTGTTTCTTGGATCTTGTTGTCAATATTGAGAAGTCGTTCTTAATCTTCTTTAAAAGTAACCGGTCTGAGCGTTTTCGACCCTGTCTCGGGTACTAGTTATGACTTACCTTGTTAGACTCCCTTCATTGAGTGTCTAGTGAGACCCCCGATTCCTTTCACATTCCGATTGAAACCGTGAGATCCTAGGGGTTTGTGTCCGAGCTTGTTCTTTTTCCTGTTTAGCAAAAGCAAAAGCAAAGTTCAAAAAGAAAGAAAAAGAAAGCAAAAGCTACAATAACCTGATTAAGTGGGGCGTGTCGCTGAATGAAATTAACCACCATACACTTAGACAACCTACACGGGCCCGGTATCAGTGGTACGGCACAGATACCCCTTAAACCTTCTCCTATTTCGCTTTGCGACGGAAAGGTGAATGGAAAAGACTGTGTTGGGGGGGTAAACCCCATATTTGGGCCGTCCAATTCCCAAAAGTAAGGCTAATACCAACCTTTAAAAAGAAAAAAAAAAGAAAAAGCAATTTCGTTGGTGAAACCAACCAAAAAGAAAAGAAAAGTTTGTGCTTCTTAAAGTGTGGGGCCTATCCTTGCATCACCTACGGCCCTCACCAAGCCAAGGGCGGCCAAATGCGAGGAAGGGCAACTCCTTTCTTTCCTTGTTCGTTTCGTTGTTTTTGAGCTCGGGCACGAGACTTTGGAGTCTTTTGGATTCGGCTAGAACCCACTTGGACAATTTGCACAGGGGGTTTTGCTTGGCATGAGGTGTAGATGGTTGAAAATCTTCAAGATTGACTTTTATTTGAACGGGTGATGCTCATAACGGTTCCTTTTGGAGGCTTAATAACATTTTCTTAATTAAGGTTGCATGATTCTTTGAATCGAAGCCTTTGTTTCTCTTTCCTTTTGTTTTCTTTGGTTTTGTTTCACTTTCCCTCTCTCCTTTTTCTTTGGCTTTTGTGGGGACAGCCGCTACAAACCCTCACGAGTCCATCTCATCCACCCGGGCTGCCGAGGGTTCAAAGGGCTTGGTGCATACGCTAAATGCACTCGTTTCTCTCCCACGACAGAGGAGTTTGTGTTAGTTTAGGTAGTTTATGTCTTGTTTTGCTCGGGACGAACAAAAGTTTAAGTGTGGGGGGGTGTTTAGACCCAATTTTGTGTCTAAATACCGCCTAAATCCTTAGGCTTTTGACTTGTTTCGTAGTTTAATTTAATAACTTTTAATACGTTTTTGGTTATTTTGTAGATTTCGGAGTTTTTACTCAAAACATGGTAAAAAGGGTCATTTTGCAACTATTTTAAAAATCCCGAGATTTCCCGAGACTTGGTCGAGTCAAAAGTGAAGGAAGCGGAAGGGTCGGACGTGTCCAGTGGCTCAAAATATAGTGATTTTACTGAAGTTTGCCAAGGCGTAGCCCCCGCCACGCCCAAGGTAGCGGGCGGTACCATCCTCTCGTCCGATGGCTGTCACACGCACTAAGGCGTATGAAATTAATCCGGATTATCCTTGAAAAGGGAAATCCGATGGATTTATTATAACGGGATTGTCACTTGATTCTACTATCTTGTTGCTTTCTAGTTGCGAAACCCTCATCCTTATTACCGTTTGCGTCCCGAAATCTCCCGTCACCCATTGTTTCCCATTTGATTGAACCATAGTTGTGCTTGTTATGTTTGTCACCATAAACCTCTTGTTATCTTGTGATCCTAAACCTCACCTAGAGTTAATTAGTTCTAGCCAAGGGCCCTAGCTCCCTGAGAGAGAACGACAAAACCGAGGTCCACAAAATCACTGTTACACAAAATGGCGCCGTTGCCGGGGACCAAGCGCACCTAGCTTAGCTCTTTGACTTTAGGTTGTTTAAGATTATTTCACTTGCTAGAGATTTGTTATCCTTGGTTATTGGAAATTTGATTCTTCTGTTTGTTCCTTTTGTGCATGCGGACTCGATCTCAACGAGGCCAAACTCCTATAACTCCACTGAATCCAGACCTGGAGAGCATTATTCGCCAAGCTAAAACGCCGGCTCGAGATGAAGAAGACGACAAAGGGAGCAAGAGACGATCGAAACTCCAATGTCTAGAACCACAGTTCCTTGTACCAAACAAAAGAAGTCAATTTCCTTCCTTTAGAGGAAAATGATTTTCTTTGGAGATAATTTTCTAAACTTTTTTTTGTACCAAACACTAGAAAATTGGGAAAACATTTTTCCCTACCAAACACACTCATAATCTCAAATTCTGTAGTGCCACAGTTCCTTGTGTTTTTCTTTAAAAACTATTACCCATATTGTCGAACCCTCCACTATTAGTCATAAAAACCCCCTTATAAAATGCTATGTATCTTACTCTCCTTATTTCATTGAACTTACTCATAAGACAATCATTTCCCCTAATTCATCTCATTTCTGTTGGGAATGTCCCAACAATGTTCGATATACACGGAGATTAAACCAAAGTCATATAGTAATTATATGTCTGGCTAGAGACCTCTATAATTAGTAATTAAATATGTTTAATTACAACTATATTATTTGGTTCTACTGGGTCACACAAGTCAGTGCCCTGGAACAATGTATGTAACCTAAATGATATTGTATCACATTTAGAAAAGTTGGGAACTGATTTCTGTGAGAAATCACCCCAACACGGACCGAATTGGGTTCAACACGGACCGTGTTGACCCAACACGGTCCGTGTTGAGACACCAAGGTCCGTGGTGTCCATGGGCCGAATAATTGGACCTTGTGGAGTCCAACACGGACTGTGTTAGGCCCAGAAACGCGCCGTTGTTTTAAGTCGACCCTTTAGGGTTTTTGAACCCTTTCCCTAGGTTTTCTAAACACTATATAAAGGGGTCTCTAGGAGAGATTATTCCACACAACCTGCCTAAAACTCTTAGAGAGATATCAGGGTGATTTCCTGAGTTCCTCTCTCTTTCAATTTGCAGTTCTAGTTTCAGGAAATATTCTCTGTTTCCCGAAACAATCTCACATACATCTTAGATTGAGATTCGTCTCGATCGGGTCGATCTAGCAATCGGGTTCCCGAAGTGCTGCGTGGAGTTTTCAGTAGAGGGTTTCAGTGTTGGAATCTGGAAGGTCAAGCTCTTCTTCAGCACGAATTAGCGATCAGGTATAATTAGTAAAGCCTCTACAGTTGTTATTGATTAATTGTTTATAACTGTTATAATATTCCGCCAATTAATATGTATCTGTTTAGGAAATAGATAACCTAAAACCTAACAGTGGTATCAGAGCCACCAATTGCATGCTAAAGTATTGTACTTGTATTCATAATTAATTTTGTCAATAGTTGAATTATATTATGAATATGCTAGAATAGATTTATGCCCAAAATTTTGAATCTTTATGAAAGTTTTAATCCTTAATGTTAATGATAATAAATCTGAGATTCTATTGTAAAATTTCATGCTTTGTTATTATTTGTTTCTTATTGCCTTTAATTAATCGAATTTATGTTTGTTTAATTGTTAAATATAGCATGAACTCGATTTAATTTTGAATGTTTTAGAAACAATCATATTTAATATTGTTAAACAATAGGCAATACATGAAATAGGTCTAAATTCGCAAAATAGGGTTTTGTAGAATTAATTTTCTGATATAGTTTATTTACGGTAAATATGAAAAATCGAAATAAAATATCAAACGAACTCAAAAATTTCTAAAACTTTTACTGGAGATGTCTGGAAGTGTTCTGGACTTTTCATAATATTGAAGATTTTTCCAATTAAAATGTATTTTTAATTGAGTTTTCAGATCTGAAGTGAACTAAAATTCGTTTAATTCTCTGAATTTTATAAATTTGTAGAAATTTGTAAAACTTCTGAAAGTTTTACAGTAGGTTACTGGGTGGCCATACTTTTAGGAAAAAAAATTTCCGTTAATTTATCCGGTCAAATTATATTTTTTAATTTAGATTTTCAGATCTCAGAGAAATAAATTTGTTGCTTCTATGAATTTTGTATATTTATAGACATTTGCAAATTTTCTGAAAATTTTACAGTAGGTTACTGGTATCCATTCTATTATGGATATATTTTTCGTGAATTTTCGAAATCGTTTACTAATTTTCCTTTAATTTTCATATTAACAGAAAAGTATAATTGTTTACTTTTCTTAATTTTATTCTATTTTTCGAAATTTGATAAAAATATGAAATTTTTACAATAGTATATTGGATGAACCTACTGTATGGGAAAATTATAAAAAAAAAATTTAAAACTTATCAGACTAATATTATTTATTTTCCTCTTAAACGGAGAATTAAAAGGTTTAATTCCCTAAATTTTTACAATCTTTTAGAAATTGTTAAAATTCTGGAAAATATTCATATTGGGTATTAGATAACACTGTGATATGAAATATTTTAATTCGATAAGTTATTTTTATTTAAGATTTTCATTCACGAAATTAACCAAAACTGGGAAGCAACACGGACCGTGTTGATCCAACACGGACCGTGTTGCCAGCAGTTTTGGTGAATTCGTATGTTTTAGGTTTTGTAATTAATTTTAGAAATTAATTGTTAAAACCTATTATTACTAAATCAGTTGATGGGCATAAAATCTATTTTTGTAAAGCTTAGGAAACTTACAATATCTTTAAAAGATATAGTATCTTTTTATACTTGTTGATTTTAAGAAAGTCAAGTGTTTTGTATGTGTATGTACGGATCTTATATGGTACTCCCGCGGGAGTACACATCCTGTTATTACTCCCATCATTTACAGTGCCAATAAATATTACCTTTTCAAAATGTTTCAATAAAGAAGCTTCTAGCATGTTGGTTTAAGGTGCTCTAACTATATGGCAAGTCGCATGCTCAAAGTCCTACACTACATACAATTTTTATATTTCCTTTCTTCTTCCAATTATTATTTCCTTTTTTCCTTCCAATTATTTCCACATGAAATATTTAACGTTTTTATTGTTATATTTTAGAATTTTTATTGTTATATTTTTAGGATTTTCCTTAAATGTATTCTTTCTAGTGAGTAGTGAATTTTTTACGCACCCAATTTTAAATCTTAATGCATTATACTTAACTCAAAATTTGATTTACTTATTATTGGTATCATTTAAAAATTATTATTTTTGATCGTTTAATTAGTATATTTGTACATTGATACATTGAACCTTTACACACTGGCATACTAATACTGAATTCTTTTTGTACACTGATATTGATTCATACACACTAATATTTAGTATCTTTGCACACTGACATGTTAAGCGTTTACATGCACACTGACACGTTAATATTGAATCGTTTTTGCACATTGATATTGATTCCTTTATACACTAATATTTAGTAGCTTTGTACACTGACACGTTAAACTTTTGCACACTGGAACAATAAACTTTTACGCACTGGCACACTAATACAAATCCTTGTTGCATATTATTAATTCCTTTAGCACGTTGGCACACTAATACTGATATTCATTTATTTTATACATATTAACACTTACACTTTTACACACTACCTTTTATACATTCACACACTAATATTCATTGACGTACACACTTGTGCAAATGAATCTGTAATGGTGTGCAAAAGAGTATCTATTGGCGTGCAAATGGAGAAGTTTATACTAGTGTGTAAATGAGCATGTAGTAGTGTGTAAATGACTATGTGTTGGTGTGCAAAAGAATCTGTACTGGTGTGTAATGTATTATATAATAGTCTGTAAACAAAATAAATGAGAAATGATGGGGGCGGGGGAACTAAATAAATGAGAAAAAAATGCGAAAAGGAAAAAAAATGAAATGAAATAAATAGAAAAAAAGCAAAAAAGTTTACCTAGCAAACAAATACAAAAAGGGAAATGAAACAAAAATAAATAAAACAAAAAAGAAGTTTACTCATAAAAACACCATGAAAAAGACACAAAATTGAAAGAAACAATGTAAAAGTGGAAAAAAGGAAATGAAGTAAATAGGAAACGAAAGGGAAAAAAATCATAAAAAGTTAAAAACAACTCTTGAAATGAAAGCCTGTACGCACCCACCATCAAAACCCCTAACATCAAGTATATTGACTTGGACGCTTGCCGACGGACCACTCATCTAATGACTGAATATTGTTGCACGAAGTAATATTTAACTATTTGCAGTATAAAAAATAAAAAAGAAATAATAAGCGTGTGACGATTGCTGACGTTTAGCGGGAGTATTGGACAAATGTGTACTCCCGCGGGAGTACACAATAATTTTCGGTGTAGATATAAAATCCTAAATCTGTTTAGGTAATTAAGATAAAATTTAAATTTTGTTTATTATATTAATCATGCAAACCTTTTAGGAAATTTTATTTAGTATTTATTTCCTTATTTGTTATATTGCAATTATATATATGCCTTTATAATTTGTTATTTAAGCATGTGTTATATTTGATATTATATTGCAATATAATATTACATGTTTGCATGTGCTTCTAGTATGAGCATAGATAGTTGGTTTTTATCAGTCAGCGTACCAGGTTGGGTGAAATATGGTCTGCGTACCGTCTTTGAATTAAATTTTTAAATTTAAATTTCTGAAGAAGTTTATTTTTTAATTCATGTAAGGACTCAATTGTGAGGTCCAATTTGTAAACTTGTTGTAACTGGAGACATCAAGTTCAGTGGGAACCCAACAGCAATGGAGGTGATGGTTCGAGTGGGAGCCCATCCAAGGAAATTGCAAGACCCAAGAAGATTTTCTTAAAGACTGTCAAGGCTTAGTTAAATTAGTTGATTAAGTCTAGGTGGCCATACTAGGAGTTTTATTTATGCTTGAAATTTGTTATTGCATGTTTTATTATGCCTTTTATGCTTTTCAAAAGAGTTCACCTAGAATTGCATGCTTAGGATAATAAAACCTACTCTCTAAATTGAATTATTGCTCAACCTATCGAAACACCACTTAGATGGATAAATAAAGAAAGCCAAAGCGAAGTATTTGTCCATCATTAATAAGTAGGGTGGGAGTTAGGTCAATTCAAATTGGCTATCAAAATAGTTTTGGGCCAAGAGCAGAGGAAGAGAAATAGTATTCGATACAAAATTTCTTGCCAAGAGTCATTTTGAATGATCGATCATAAGATGATCCACCAAAGATAACATGGGATCGAGTTTTGTTGGGCCAAAGTCCACTTGAGCCCATGAGTCTTGTGGGTCTTGGTAAATTAAAACACTAAATGAGAGTTGATAAAGTGTTTTGATTTGAAGTTAAAATTAATTTAATTTCTTTGATGATTAATAACTAAATTTGAAGTTATCTCATGACATCGAAAATCAACATATTCCTTGTGGAGTATGATGAGCCCAAGACCTACAAACAAGCTTTAGCGAGCCCAGATTCCAAGAAATGTCTCGAAGCCATGAAATCCGAGATAGACTCCATGTACGAAAACAAGGTTTGGACCTTGGTTGACTTGCCTGAAGGCGCTAGAGCAATCAAAAACAAGTTGGTCTTCAAAGTGAAAATCGACATGGATGGTAAACCTAGTGTTTACAAAGCACGGCTGGTAGGAAAAGGTTTCACTCAAATTCATGGTATTGACTATGAAGAGACCTTCTCCCCAGTAGCGGCTTTTGAATCTATCAGGATACTCCTTGCCATAGCTGCATGGTATGACTATGAAATATGGCAAATGGACGTCAAGACTGCATTCTTGAATGGGATTCTGGAAGAGGAAGTGTATATGACACAACCCGAAGGTTTTGAAGATCCCAAAGGTTTTGGGAAGGTCTGTAAGCTACAAAGGGCCATTTATGGCCTCAATCAAGCTTCAAGGAGTTGGAATCAAAGGTTTAATCAAGTAATCAAAGAGTTTGGTTTCTTGAAAAACGAAGAAGAGCCTTGTGTTTATAGAAAACTCAGTAAGAGCAAAATAGTCTTTCTAGTTCTGTATGTGGATGATATACTCCTCATTGGAAACGACATTCCTATGCTAGAGTCTTGTAAAACTTGGCTTAGGAAGAATTTCCAAATGAAGGATCTCGGTGAGGCCCAGTACATTCTTGGAGTAAAGATCTATAGAGATAGATCAAGGCGTTTGATTGCATTGAATCAAACAACTTATATTGATAAGGTGTTGAATCGGTTCAACATGTAGAACTCCAAGAAGGGATTCATTCCCATGGTTCATGGCACATCACTTGGTAAAACAGATTGTCCTCAAACATCTGAAGACCAGGAAAAGATGAAAAATATACCTTATGCTTCGGCTGTAGGGTCTATAATGTATGCTATGAGATGTACAAGGCTAGATATAGCTTTTGCTTTAAGTATGTGCAGCAGGTTTCAAGCCAACCCAGGTGAGAAACACTGGACTGCTGTGAAAAACATACTTAAGTATCTGAATAGAACTACGGAGTTGTCCTTGGTTTATGGAGGTGAGAGACAACTAAGTGTAAAAGGTTACACTGATGCCAGTTTCATGCGGATAAAGATGACTACAGTAGCCAATCTGGATACGTCTTTTGTCTAAATGGTGTAGTAATGAGCTGGAAGAGTTCCAAGCAAAACACTGTCGCTGATTCTACAACTGAGGCAGAATACATCGCAACATCTGAAGCTGTGAAGGAGGGAATGTGGGTGAAGAAGTTCATCGAGGAGCTTGAAGTTGTGCCTAGTATTGCGGAAGGCGTGGACCTATACTGTGACAACAGTGGGGCCATCGCTCAGGCAAAGGAACCTAGAGCACACAGCAAAGCTAAGCATGTGTCTAGAAAGTATCACATCATTCGAAAGATCATTGAGGAAGGTGATATTAATGTGTGCAAGGTTTCCACAGATGAAAACGTCGCTGATCCGCTTACTAAACCCCTGTCACAAGCGAAGTATGAGAGTCTTACTCATGCAATAGGAATTAGACATCTTGAATGATGTTAGTAAGTTACATTTTTTTGAACATTAGATGGCTCATGGTTTGTAATAGTTATTTATTCATCATTTATTAATAAATTCAAACTTTACATAAATTGTGGTTTAGAATTATGTGAATGTCCAAAAGGGTTAGCAAATTCAAAATGGGAAATTGGATGAGGTCTGATTTCTGAAACCCCATTAATGAACTTGATAACGCTAATCTTGGCCGATAGTCGACCTATTTCCTAACTGTATTATCACGTAGGGATAGTGATGATATTAACACAATTAGGATGTAGGATTGAAGTGATGATCGAGTTTCATGATCATATTGATGTATTGACGTCATAAATCAATCACATAGGTATTGTCGAGAACTACTACCGAACTGACCCCCAGTGGGAGCTCTTTAAGTTGGAAATTGTCATAGGAGTGCGTCAAACGCCTTTCGTAACAGTATGCTATAAAGGCGGTGTCTGGGTTACAGTTGGATCATGTGAGAATGTGTGTCTGAACAAGATGACATTGTCCTCCCTATTAGGGACAGTTGTCTTTTTGGCCACTCGGTGAGATTGGACTGAAAATGCTTGGCCGAGCTCAGTTGAATCAATAGTTGATTATCTGTTTTTCAGAGTCTAACTCGGAGATTGAGGAACGTTTCGGACCTTACATAAGGATGACATCATCTTACCTTATCCGAAAATGAGATAGTAAGTGACAAGGGAATTGTAACGACCCGCCCTAACCCGTATTAATTAAGACCCTAATTACGGTTTTTAGCCCAAATACGCTATTAAAATTTTTCTTCCTATTTTACCTTATTATTATCTTTTATTTATTTTTTTCATGACAGGTCTCGAGCAAGGTGATGGCTAAATGGGTTGATTATATGTTATCTCGGAATTTAAAGTTATAAATATTATTACGAGTTTATGAATACTTTTACGATAAGTTATATACTTTATTTTATCGTTCTCAATTTTACGCTTGTAACCGGAGAAGGTTATATTAATTTTCATTCCCTTTTCGATTACGATTTATATTATCCAACCTTCATAATTACATTTATGGTGCAATTTATTTTAATAAGTGTTATCCTACCAATTTATTTTATTTGGTTCGATACTAGCTAATTTTATCCAAGTTAATTCCAAGTAATTTTATTGAGATTTATACTAAACTATTTTATCAAGTTTATGTCAATTAATCTTACCTAGTCTTTTACTAATTATTTTACCTAGCTTAATTTATATTACTAATAATCTAGTCTAATTGCTAATTAGAAGAGTTGTTAACTAGTATTTTAATTTAATTAAGGGGAGTGTGTTAATATATGTTAGGGGCGCTTATTTTCATTTACAATTTTCAGAAAAAAAAAAAAGAAAGCTCAGCTCAGCCCTTCCTCCCCCTTTCTCCTCTGCCCAGCCCGAGCAGCCTCTGTCCAGGCGTTTTCCGGCGACCGGCCGGCGGCCAGCCGGTGGCCCAGAGGTGGCCGAGCGCCCCTCTTCATTCTTCTCTTGTTTTTATCCTCCAATTTCTCTCTCAAGTGGTATCCTCTCAAACCCTAACTCAATTCTTTTAATTCCTAATCTGAGTTTCTCTTTCAATTTATGTTAATCATGTTGTTTTCCATCTCTTTTATGATCTTTAAGCATGAATTCATGTTGGGGTTAAGTTAGATAAACTAGGGTTTGATTCTAGAGTGGATGGATGTGAATTTTGAATGGGTTTTGATAAGTTCTTGCTAGATTATTGATGGATGATGAAATTACTTTCTTGCATGTTATTTTAGAAGAGAAACATAAGATTAGTGGACTAATTTAAGTTCTGGAAATATTGGTTCTGTCATTTTATACTTGGTTGGGTTGAATTAGTGTTGATTTTAATGAGAAATTGCTAGAATAAGTGTTGGTTATATTTATCTATGGTTGCATGTGAATTTCTATGGAAGAAGATGCGTATTTTCTGGGTTTATATTCTGGAAAATCAAGAGTAGTGTTCAATTTGGACTTTAGGTTTGGATTAGTACAGGTTTAATGGCCAAAAAGATGCATTTAAGGAGAAATCCAGGGTTGGTTTTGCTGCTGGTTGTAATCTGAAATTCCAGGGGACTTAAAATGTGAGTTTAGCTCTGTTTCCTACTTTAAAAGATAGCCAAGATTGTTAGCTAACCCTCGGCTTTTGAATTTCGGGATTCCGATATGTATAGCTCGAGTTGTAACCAAAACCGTGAAGGTGTGTATTTATATACGTTTTCAGGAGTCAGTAGCTAAATGCTACTTTTTCGTCCATTTGGAGACCTTGTTAGTTTTAATGGTGAACATAAGAGTTTTAGCTCACTCTTTAAGCTTTCCAGAAACATAAGATTTGCATCCATACGATATCGGGTGGGTGAGATATGGGGTCTTGACTGGAAGACATTAATAAAGGTTCTGCCCAGAATTTTAGTTATTAATTCTAACTCTATGGTTGGATTGTGATCTCCTAAGGAGTTCTAAATAGATGGTGACCTTTGTATCAATATTAGGATGGCTTGGAGGTGTTTTCTAAGTTGAAATAAGTCAAGTTGGTGTTTAGGTTTGCCTCCTAAAGGATTAACGAATTCTAGCAAGCCATGGGTTAAGTCATTGAGGTTTTAAGTGCGATTAAGTTTTGTTGATGGCTAGGTTATACACTTAAATTCTTGACGAGTTCATGGGTTTCCTCGATGTCTAAATAGCCCAAGGACCATCTCTTCTATGTATTCAATTCACCGGTCATCGGTTCGTAAACTTTCCAAAATTCATAATCATGTCCTTTTCTAATTTCCGTCGCTTGACAACGTTTCTTTCATGTTTTCAATAATCGAATAGCTTCTCTCCTTAAGCCTTCAAGGACTCCAATTCTATGCTCGTCTAAACTGGTTGTTAAGGATGCTTTATACATCACAAGCTTTCGTTGATCCTATTCAAGTTTCACCATAAATTTCGCTTAAATTTCCAAACCGCATGATTAATTTCAAGTGCTCTGCTTCTGTCCGGGCCTTTTTCCGAGTCCTTCCTTTCACTTTTAGCCTTCGGGCTAGTTGACAAAGTTGTAGGGCGTGATTTTCCCTTTCCGAAAAGTACTCGTTTGCAAAAATCCGGGTTTTCTAGCTCAAGTTATCACCAAATCTTTGATTGATCAAAAACTGAAATTTCTATTTGTCTCATCCCTTTTAAGTTATTAAGTTTTAAGTACTTTCATACTAGCTTGTAAATGCAAGGACTTTATTTAAATTCTCAATTTTCTTATGCTCTTATTATAGTTTCCAAGTCGCCCAAACCGTCCCAAGCTCGAGGCACGTCGCTAGACCTTTCTACTACCCAAGGTACGCGAATTGTCTAACCCTTCATTTTAACTCCAATATCTATTATTTATATTTCAAGTCATGACTAATGATCTATGTTTCATGTTTTAAGTGGTCCCGCCCCTTTTATTCTAGCTAGTGACGTGAAGTGCTAGCCCCATTTTTTTTAGATGCTCCTGATCAGAGTGTCCTAAAGACCTGGCCAGTGTCGACTGTTTATCAGCCATCAAATCCAAACTTAGATCGGATTGGGCATGCGCGTGTGTGAAGTGCTTAGCACTGATCGTAAGGGATACCACTCATTTATCTATCGCAAGATATATTTATTCTACTTATATATCTCTATATATTCAACAATTTATTTCATTTCCCCTTTCCCGTTTTCGAAAAGTTTTAACGGGCCATCAAGAAAGTTTGTGTGAAATGCTTTTTACTTATTAGAGGTTTGTGTACTGAGTGGTTCCCCACTCACCTTGCGTTTGTTTCAATGTTTTGTTTTAGGAGGTCCGAGCTCACAGGATAAAGTCAAGGCTAAGCAAAAGTAGATCGTTCCGTTCAAGGTCGTTTCTAAGGTGGTTGCTAGTCGATCCTCAAGCGCTTTTATGGGAATTTTGGAGACTTTTCTTTTCTCATGTGGGAAAATCTTTATATAAATGTTTAAAGGGTTATGTTGTATTTCAAAGTTGGTGACTGTTTTGTATGGGTTTAAGTATTGTTATTTTTGGTTGATGTGTGGTGTTTTGTGTTTGCCTTGTCAGTGGGGGCGGCGCAGAATACCTCAACCTCGTGTTCATTGCGCTAATCACAGGTTTAATTGATGGTTAGGTTAATCTTGTGGTTAAGGGTTTTGGGGTGTTACAGTTGTGGTATCAGAGCGGAGTTATAAGAAGAACTTGAGGATTTAGAGTTTCATAGGAATTTGTGATACAGATTTGAGCAATATGGATGTTATGTGTGACATATGCACCTTTATGGATTGAGATTGGGAATATGTGAAATGTATTGGGATGGATGTTGAGCATGAAGCTCCAAATGAGTATATGAAGTGTACATGTCTTCTTGCAGGAATGAAGTTATGTAAAATTTTGGGATAGTCCGATTTATAGGGGAACTGCTGTCGAAATTTCTCAAGAATTTAGAGAGCTTTAGTAGAAAAATCTAAGGAAGTTTAAGTACAAATTGCAAGTAATCTAATAGTTTGACGCAAGTGAAGCGTGTTAAGTGCTTTTGAGAATGCGAGGCATGTTGAATTAGTCTTGAAAGGAGAATTTGAGTCATTCAAATAAAAGTATACAAATCCAATTCCAAGTGGGATTGATGTAGAGGGCAAAGGAAGTGTTAAGTGCCTTATCATGGTGTGTTGTGAAATGTTTAAAAGCGTTTAAATGATATGAGTGATTAGTACGCTCCAAGTATAGTAAGTGAAGTCACAGGGATCTTAAGAGGGAACAAGAGTTCCTTTAGTATCAAATGAGGTTCAAGTTGGTTGAGTCTCGGACCTTGCCTTGATTTTCTTTTATTAATTTTAACGAGCTCTTATTTCCTAAGTTTATTAAAACTTCGCGTTCATGTTATATATATGTAATATAGAGGGAACCCATTGGTGACCCTTTTCCCAACCCATTCGCAATGTTTATGGAGCCTAAGATCAATATTCAAGTCCATCTCAAGATGTTGCAAGACGTTTTGACGCTCATTGTACAAGCTAACCCAAAACTGGAATACCACGACGACAGTGGTCGAGCATGTTGTGTATTGGCCACTCTTCCCCACGAGAGTCCGTGGGATGCTATTAGAAGCCGCTATCGTCAATCACTCCTTCAAGGAGAACCCGGCCGACACGCTTGGTGCCTCAAACTCGACTGATTTGGTAACTGACAAAGTTGGTAGGACATAGCTACTTGCGTGGATTAACATAAAATACGGTTAAGAGTTGTAGAAGACTTTAGTAAGTTAAGACAAAAACCCATAAATGCAATACCACGATCAAGTAAGGAAAAGTGCAACACTCCTGACCTGCGGTGACCCTCCTATTTATACACCCACGTATAGAATTTCTAAAATAGGTATCACGACTTCTTGCTACACGCGTAACCAGGATATACACGAAGAAAGGCCTCGGATGTTAGGAGCATGGCTTTGACCGCTATCACCTTCGAGTTCATCATTTGAATCGAGCCTTATCTCACAATCATATTGTACATCCTCCTATTAAATTCATCTTTATCCTCGTAAGAGTGCTTTTGGCTTTGTCAATTCTAATCATTGCTTATTTTCAAGAACTCCTACGAGAGTTTATAATTGTTATTGACCAATCATTTCGGCTCATTAATGCTATGTCCACACCTTTTTGGCACCGCTCTCTTTTCTCAATTTCCTTTTGGGGCAAGTGCCTTTCTTTTAACAGTTATCCACTCATTCATCCAGTGGTGATGGACTACATCTATTCTACCATGTTTTCTATTTGGTCATCTTTTCTCTGTTCCGAAGTAGTCATCATTCTCAGTAAGGATCTACAGTTTATATCCAAGTTTTAGCTTAAATACAAGTTACTATTCGATCAATATCAACAACTTACGCTTTGTACACCCAATGGCTATTGCGATCATTCATGTATCCCCGATATTGGTTGTCCTAATTCAAGAATCAAAAACCTGCCCAAGATCTTTTCTTCATCTCAAGCTCATGTCAGTGTCTCTTATGGATTACTTTATTCATGGAATCAATATACTTATTATCCCTATCAATTATATTGTCTCTTGTTAACTACCCATACGAGAAGGTAGACCTTAGGTGGGACATCTTAACTTTGGGTAATTGTGGATCGCTTAACTAAGTCGGCACACTTTATTTAACCTATTCATGAAGGATGGAAGGTAGGTAAATTGGCAGACATGTATGTTCGCGAGATCGTTCGATTGCACGGAACACCGAAGGATATAGTATCCGATCGAGATACAAGGTTTCAATCGCGCTTTTGGAGTGCGCTACAAAGAGCTTTCGGTACTAAGCTTAATTTCAGTAGTTCCTACCATCCAGAGAGTGATGGCCAGACCGAGAGAGTCAATCAAATTGTAGAGGATATGCTTCGCGCTTGCGTGTTAGATTTCCAAGGAAATTGGGATCAATTCCTTCCGCATATAGAGTTTTCCTACGATAATAGCTACCAGTCTACCATTCAGATGACTCCTTTTGAAGCCCTTTATGGAAGGAAGTGTCGGACCCCATTGTGTTGGGGAGAACTGGATGCAGCGTTAATCATAGGCCCGCCATGTGGGAAATTTCCTTAGTCAAAGTACTATGGGAAAACCAAGACGCCTCGGAAGCCATGTGAGAAACCGAGGAAGAAAGGAAGAAAAATTATCCGCATCTCTTCCAAGGTACTTCGTTCACGATTATTCCAACAGCAAGTTTCGGGGACAAAACTCTTTTTTAGGGGGGGAGGGTGTAACGACCCGCCCTAAACCCGTATTAATTAAGACCCTAATTACGGTTTTTAGCCCAAATACGCTATTAAAATTTTTCTTCCTATTTTACCTTATTATTATCTTTTATTTATTTTTTTCGTGACAGGTCTCGAGCAAGGTGATGGCTAAATGGGTTGATTATATGTTATATCGGAATTTAAAGTTATAAATATTATTACGAGTTTATGAATACTTTTACGATAAGTTATATACTTTATTTTATAGTTCTCAATTTTACGCTTGCAACCGGAGAAGGTTATATTAATTTTCATTCCCTTTTCGATTACGATTTATATTATCCAACCTTCATAATTACATTTATGGTGCAATTTATTTTAATAAGTGTTATCCTACCAATTTATTTTATTTGGTTCGATACTAGCTAATTTTATCCAAGTTAATTCCAAGTAATTTTATTGAGATTTATACTAAACTATTTTATCAAGTTTATGTCAATTAATCTTACCTAGTCTTTTACTAATTACTTTACCTAGCTTAATCTATATTACTAATAATCTAGTCTAATTGCTAATTAGAAGAGTTGTTAACTAGTGTTTTAATTTAATTAAGGGGAGTGTGTTTATATATGTTAGGGGGGGGCATATTTTCATTTACAATCTTCAGAAAAAAAAGAAAGCTCAGCTCAGCCCTTCCTCCCCCTTTCTCCTCTGCCCAGCCAGCATTGTCAAGCGTTTCGTGACCGGCGGCCATTGGTGGCCCAGAGGTGTCCGAGCGCCCCTCTTCACTCTTCTCTTGTTTTTCTCCTCCAATTTCTCTCTCAAGTGGTATCCTCTCAAACCCTAACTCAATTCTTTTAATTCCTAATCTGAGTTTCTCTTTCAATTTATGTTAATCATGTTGTTTTCCATCTCTTTTATGATCTTTAAGCATGAATTCATGTTGGGGTTAAGTTAGATAAACTAGGGTTTGATTCTAGAGTGGATGCATGTGAATTTTGAATGGGTTTTGATAAGTTCTTGCTAGATTATTGATGGATGATGAAATTACTTTCTTGCATGTTATTTTAGAAGAGAAACATAAGATTAGTGGACTAATTTAAGTTCTAGAAATATTGGTTCTGTCATTTTATACTTGGTTGTGTTGAATTAGTGTTGATTTTAATGAGAAATTGCTAGAATAAGTGTTGGTTATATTTATCTATGGTTGCATGTGAATTTCTATGGAAGAAGATGCGTATTTTCTGGGTTTATATTCTGGAAAATCAAGAGTAGTGTTCAATTTGGACTTTAGGTTTGGATTAGTATAGTTTTAATGGCCAAAAAGATGCATTTAAGGAGAAATCCATGGTTGGATTTGCTGATGGTTGTAATCTGAAATTCCAGGGGACTTGAAATGTGAGTTTAGCTCTGTTTCCTACTTTAAAAGATAGCTAAGATTGTTGGCTAACCCTCGGCTTTTGAATTTCGAGATTCCGATATGTATAGCTCGAGTTGTAACCAAAACCGTGAAGCAGTGTTTTTATATACGTTTTCAGGAGTCAGTAGCTAAATGCTACTTGTTCGTCAATTTGGAGACCTTGTTAGTTTTAATGGTGAACATAAGAGTTTTAGCTCACTCTTTAAGATTTCCAGAAACATAAGATTTGCGTCCATACAATATCGGGTGGGTGAGATATGCGGTCTTGACTGGAAGACATTAATAAAGTTTCTGCCCAGAATTTTAGTTATTAATTCTAACTCTATGGTTGGAATGTGATCTCCTAAGGAGTTCTAAATAGATGGTGACATTTGTGTCAATATTAGGATGGCTTGGAGGTGTTTTCTAAGTTGAAATAAGTCAAGTTGGTGTTTAGGTTTGCCTCCTAAAGGATTAACGAATTCTAGCAAGCCATGGGTTAAGTCATTGAGGTTTTAAGTGCGATTAAGTTTTGTTGATGGCTAGGTTATACACTTAAATTCTTGACGAGTTCATGGGTTTCCTCGATGTCTAAATAGCCCAAGGACCATCTCTTCTATGTATTCAATTCACCGGTCATCGGTTCGTAAACTTTCCAAAATTCATAATCATGTCCTTTTCTAATTTTCGTCGCTTGACAACGTTTCTTTCATGTTTTCAATAATCAAATAGCTTCTCTCCTTAAGCCTTCAAGGACTCCAATTCTATGCTCGTCTAAACTGGTTGTTAAGGATGCTTTATACATCACAAGCTTTCGTTGATCCTATTCAAGTTTCACCATAAATTTCGCTTAAATTTCCAAACCGCATGATTAATTTCAAGTGATCTGCTTCTGTCCGGGCCTTTTTCCGAGTCCCTCCTTTCACTGTTAGCCTTCGGGCTAGTTGACAAAGTTGTAGGGCGTGATTTTCCCTTTCCGAAAAGTACTCGTTTGCAAAAATCCGGGTTTTCTAGCTCAAGTTATCACCAAATCTTTGATTGATCAAAAACTGAAATTTCTATTTGTCTCATCCCTTTTAAGTTATTAAGTTTTAAGTACTTTCATCCTAGCTTGTAAATGCAAGGACTTTATTTAAATTCTCAATTTTCTTATGCTCTTATTATAGTTTCCAAGTTGCCCAAACCGTCCCAAGCTCGAGGCACGTCGCTAGACCTTTCTACTACCCAAGGTACGCAAATTGTCTAACCCTTCATTTTAACTCCAATATCTATTATTTATATTTCAAGTCATGACTAATGATCTATGTTTCATGTTTTAAGTGGTCCCGCCCCTTTTATTCTAGCTAGTGACGTGAAGTGCTAGCCCCATTTTTTTTAGATGCTCCTGATCAGAGTGTCCTAAAGACCTGGCCAGTGTCGACTGTTTATCAGCCATCCAATCCAAACATAGATCTGTTTGGGCATGCGCGTGTGTGAAGTGCTTAGCACTGATCGTAAGGAATACCACTCATTTATCTATCGCAAGATATATTTATTCTACTTATATATATCTATATATTCAACAATTTATTTCATTTCCCCTTTCCCGTTTTCGAAAAGTTTTAACGGGCCATCAAGAAAGTTTGTGTGAAATGCTTTTTACTTATTAGAGGTTTGTGTACTGAGTGTTTCCCCACTCACCTTGCGTTTGTTTCAATGTTTTGTTTTAGGAGGTCCGAGCTCACAGGATAAAGCCAAGGTTAAGCAAAAGTAGATCGTTCCGTTCAAGGTCGTTTCTAAGGTGGTTGCTAGTCGATCCTCAAGCGCTTTTATGGGAATTTTGGAGACTTTTGTTTTCTCATGTGGGAAAATCTTTATATAAATGTTTAAAGGGTTATGTTGTATTTCAAAGTTGGTGACTGTTTTGTATGGGTTTAAGTATTGTTATTTTTGGGTGATTTGTGGTGTTTTGTGTTTGCCTTGTCCCGAGTGGGGACGGCGGTAATACCTCAACCCTGGTG
Source organism: Portulaca oleracea (assembly GCA_029582165.1). Taxonomy (NCBI): domain Eukaryota; kingdom Viridiplantae; phylum Streptophyta; class Magnoliopsida; order Caryophyllales; family Portulacaceae; genus Portulaca; species Portulaca oleracea. Next base: position 29,251,615 of record CM055880.1, read on the forward strand.
TTCCGTTGCGCTAATCACAGGTTTAATTGATGGTTAGGTTAATCTTGTGGGTAAGGGTTTTGGGGTGTTACAGGAATTCAAGGAATCGAACACTTGTGGGACAAGTGGGAGATTGTTGGGAATGTCCCGACAATGTTCGATATACACGGAGATTAAACCAAAGTAATATAGTAATTATATGTCTTGCTAGAGATCTCTATAATTAGTCATTAAATATGTTTAGTTACAATCTATTATTTGGTCCTATTGGGTCACACAAGTCAGTGCTCTGGAACAATGTATGTAACCTAAATGATATTGTATCACGTTTAGATAAGTTGGGAACTGATTTCTGTGAGAAATCAGCCCAACACGGACCGAATTGGGTTCAACACGATCCGTGTTGACCCAACACGGTCCGTGTTGAGACACCACGGTCCGTGGTGTCCATGGGCCGAATAATTGGACCTTATGGAGTCCAACACGGACCGTGTTGTTTCAACATGGACCGTGTTGGGCCCAGAAACGTATCGTTGTTTTACGTCGGCCCTTTAGGGTTTTTGAACCCTTTCCCTAGGTATTCTAAACACTATATAAAGGGGTCTCTGGGAGAGATTATTCCACACCAACTGCCTAAGACTCTTAGAGAGATATCAGGGTGATTTCCTGAGTTCCTCTCTCTTTCAGTTTGCAGTTCTAGTTTCAAGAAATATTCTCTGTTTCCCGAAACAATCTCACATACATCATAGATTGAGATTCGTCTCGATTGGTTCGATCTAGCAATTGGGTTCCCGGAGTGTTGCATGGACTTTTCAGTAGAGGATTTCAGCGTTGAAATCTGGAAGATCTACCTCTTCTTCAACAGGAACTAGCGATCAGGTATATTTACTAAAGCCTCTGCAGTTGGTATTGATTAATTGGTTATAACTGTTATAATATTCAGCCAATTAATCTGTATCTGTTTAGGAAATAGATAACCTAAAACCTAACAATTTCATGGTCACTAACGCTCCTCCCCCAAAATTGATGACAATAAAAGAAATAATTATAGTAGAATTATGTGAGTGTGGGGAGTAAATAAGATAATGGAAAGATAGAAAGATAAAATTGATGATAAGTATATGTATGAATATCAAAAGAAATGATGGAGCCAAGATCGAAAACGATGACTTTAATATTTCATGATGAAATGTGAATAACCTGTGAATCCAAAGTACATACTTGATATGAATGATGATTAATAAAAAATAATGAACGAAAGTGATAAAGATCACAATGATTCTATAAACGAGGAAAGTAATAAGGATTAATTAACTTGGATCAATTTGGAAAAGAAAATATTGGGATGAACTTTTGACTTTCAGTCGAGAACAAACAATTATTATGATGAATGAATAGTAAGCATGGTATAAATGATAAGAAATGAAAATGAGTATGGGAACTTTAAATTTAGGGATCCATAATGGATATCATAAATAACAACAAGGAATTATTCAGAATGGTAGTTATCAGTAACTACTTGAAGCAACACAGGGTATAGATTATTGAACTTAAATTAAATATAACAGGTATTGAGAATATAATTTGAATTTAGTGTGCAAATTAATTGAAAAGGATAGTGATTACCCATGAGTAAGGTAGAGGCAGACTAATTGAAGAGCAATATGTGGTAAATAAAATTAACCACCAAGGAGAAAAGGAATAAACGGTAATTAAAGAGAATGACAATAGTCATGAGAACATTAATCTGAGTTGATGATAAAACTGGTAAAGACATATTGTTAGGTAACAAAAGTAACAGCCTAACAAGAATGATATAAATTCATAAGAATTCACGAAGTCATGTAAAGGTGAACAATAATACAACATGATCAAGTTGGATTTAAGTTTCTAATAGGATCATAGGATAAGGGGAATAGTTGGTCCAAAATTAAATGGATAAGATATCGATTGCTTAACAAGGATTCACAAATAAGAATTAATAGGATCATGATAGAGAAAATTAAATTATTTGTATTAAAATATAGTAAAATATTTGTAGAGTATTCGTTATAAATTAAACCATCTATTTAAGCTTAATGTCAAGGGTTCAATATCTCTTTCTAAACATTATTTTTTGCTTTTGTCCAATTGTTTTTCCAAATCTACTTATCTTCCTTTCTTTTTCTTTTTTGATATAAAAATGGCTCACCCAAATAATATGTTCTTGCTCCGCCCTTGGTGGGTGTCAATATTAAAAAGGGGGGGGGGGGACGTATATTAATCGAATTTATTAATTTGGTTTACTCACGGGGCCTTATCTTATTGGGGTAATCACTACTAAGCTTTACAGATTGAAGAGAAAAAGTACCAAACTGCTTATAGCAAGTATGAGTTTCCATCTAATATTTTTTTTACTTCTACCCAAACGT